>JARHVA010003317.1:485000-712500 GCA_037957365.1 Torreya grandis | reverse complement strand
TCATAATTTGAAATCCATGTATGCCTTCTTAGTCTATGCCTATTATAGTTATGCCATCCATTTTGGTCTAGGTTATTGTCCATTTAAGCACCCAAAATTATAAATTGAGTTTGATATTGGTCTTGATAAATTATAGATTTAAACATTGATTGGTTTATGCCTATGCCTCACATAATTTTGTCTTAGACATTTATCTCTCACTTTTGGGTTGCGCAACTTAGATTAATTTCTTGCTCGATTTTAAAGACTATTTTTGTTCATAGATTTGGGAAGTGGTCTATCTTATATGTGCCTAAATTATAAGGTATTTTACCAATGATAAAGTGTGTTTTTGAATATAAATTCCAACTTTTAGTCCAAGTGTTTCAATTTTTTTAGATTATTTATTCTTTCTTTTTAAACCTAGTTTGTGCCAAGTCTAGCTTTTGTGTCATGTTCCCAAAAGACCTAGAAATTTCCCTTTAATATCAGACCTAGTGTTGTGCCAAGTCTAGATTTTGTGTCATGTTACAAAAAGACCTAGAAATTCCCTTTTATTTTAGACCTAGTTTTGTTTTAAAGTCTAGCTTTTATGCCTATTTTCAAAAGTCCTAGAATTTTACCTTTTTGTCTTAGACCTAGTCATTTTGAACCTAGCTTTGTGCCTTGTTCCTAAAGTCCTAAAAGACTTTTTCATTTATATACCTAGATTAAAAATTGTTTGAAATATTTATTACCAAGTTTGGAATTCATATTTTTTCCATTTAACTGACCTTTTGTGTGAGACATTTGACATTAGACCATTAGACTTTTTTATACCACATATATCATTGACTATTTTGGAGAAATAAATCCATTCCTAGACCAAGTTTTACCATGTTTAGACCATTTGTGTTTTAGACCTTGTTTTAATATTTTGTATAAATCTAAGCCTTCTTCATGGAATGTTGGTTATTGATTTGGATATGCCTCATTACACTCATAGCAAATCCATGCATAATCTAGGTTATGATAACATGGTCACAAATGATAAATTTATTCAAGACCCCTATGATGATGATGTATTTTATGAGATGAATCCTTATCCTCCTTAGACTTATTAATATGGGGAATAAATTCAAGATCTATTAGCCCATTATTTGGTTAACACAACTCCATATTTGGAGTAAGACCAAGAGTAAATTGTGTAATATCTCACTAACGTACCATCAGTTGTAAAACAAGTTCAATAATCACTGTATTATGTCACTATGTCATTGACATATGATCCTTATTTTTTTTATTATCACTTACTTGAAAATAAATATGAGGTTTTAGTTAGATCTGTATAGGTATGGGCCAAGTTTCCAATAGATTTATTCCATTAAAATTTACCTAGTCTAGTTAGATTGCCTCTAAACATGCCCTATACCCAAACCATTGAACATGCATCTATTAGCTATCCTCAAATGCTCATGTCTATGTCATATCAAGACCCAAATATGATTTTAAAAAGAAAGGGCCTCATGGAGGACCACTTTATACAAATGCAATAAGCATATCAAACCTATTTGAATCTAGTGCATATTTTTAATGCCATGGCCATGTCAAATGATCCACTCATAGAGCTAGATCCTTTAATAAGAGTGATATTTGAGTTTCCAAGTCAAGATAATTTGGGTATGACCCATTTTTATAAATCACTTTAGTCAGTGACATATATAATGTTCCATGTATTGAAGATATGACTACAACTTCTATGTAGAACAATGTGCCAAACATGGTAGATAACATGCAAGTGTCTTCCAATATAGGCCAAAGTGGTTTAAATACACCAAGAAATAGTCTACAACAATAATTGAATTTATTTAACACCATGAGTGGTTCACAACAACATGGGATAGGAATTCCTATGTCCTAACCACAATAAGTTACTTCCAATCCTCAACCAGTTGCTTCATCAAACATGCAACCACAAGGATTAAGTAATCAAGTGTTGACTAGTGATTTACCTCAACAAAAAGTGATGAATGCTACCCCACCTCAAAAGGTGATGACTAACATTCCATAATACTAGACACAGTCTAATCTACAACCATAATAGAGGTAGACAACTACACCACCTCAATAGGGGGCAACAAATATTTTACCTTTATAGGTAATGCCAAGCATACCTCAATAGTCACAAATCAATATACCTTTACAATCACAAACATTATTTAATCAATGTGAATCTATTGGTCAAAGAAAAATGCCAAACACCCTAAAATCATCTATTCATAATAGGTGTTTGCACAACTAAGAAGTACCACTATCCAATAAGTACTAATTAGGTAAGAATTGCATTTTACTCAACATGTGCCGCATATCCAAAGATAGGGCCTTGGTCTACAACAAGTTCCCCTTATTCAACCAAGTTTGACTAGTCAGTAGCAAGTCCCTATTCAACCTCAATAGGCATATTATTTTACCCAAATCCATATCCTTCTATTGTAAGTCCGATTCCCTCAAAACCAAGGCTATATATCAAATCTGAACTATAATATAACATAACAATGTGTGCAATTTAAATAATGACATCCCAATCCATAGATGCATATTCCTAGTTGGTTCACCCATCAAACCAACATTCCTCAACATACCATACCTCCATTATACCCATGTCAAGGTAATCCACCTTTGACCACCTAGCCACCATCTCAACCAAATGTACCATCTAGTTTCTTGGCCCAAGAACTATAACAAATGAAGGATGTGATTACTGCCATTCAATCAGGGAAGTAAAACAAGAAATTCAAGTTTGATAACATGTGTTCATACCCATTAAACATGGAGTATCATTATATACTATTTCCTCTAGGCTATGAACCACTAAAATTTGATAAATACAAGGGTAAAGGAGACCCTAAGGCCCATTTGATAGATATATTTATCACTTACCAAATAGCGTCTTATAGTGACATTTACTCACTCCTTTTGTTTATTTAAAGTCTAGTAGGACAAGATTTGGAATGGTTCCTCAAATTACCAAAGAATTTCACATATGATTTTGATGAGCTCTCGAACAAATTTGTGTAGCATTTCTCATATAATCTCGAGCATGAGATTTCAATAGTAAATTTGACTTAGGCTAATCAGAAAGCTTGTGATAACTTGGCAATCTATCTATAGATATGAAGAGTGCTTGCTAGTCGCTTCACCCATAGCTTACCAAACAAACAATTGACTACAGTGTTTACTAAAAAAATGCACATTGAGATATCTTATCATCTAAAACTTTAATATGTGCACACATTCAAAGATATCATCAACAAAAGTTTACATATTGAAAAATCCCTTATTAATAAAGGGATTATAAATTTAACCTCATCAAACCAAAACCAAAATACAAGCCTAAGTCAGAGCCCTAACCAAGTCTAAGCATAAACATTGACACTATCCCAAGCCAATACTTATGAGAAATCCAAGAAATAAATATGTAATAATAATCTTATTGGAAATGGAGTAACTGAGTTACAGCATGTCTAGATGGTGAAAATAATATCTTCTTAACCTGCACCACAAATATAACTTACTCCTCATCAATAGTGTATTCAACAAACACAACCTAAGTATTAATGTAGAATAGCTTCAAAAATGTAGCAATCATCACCTTTGCAAACCCTTCCTCAAATAAGAAGACCCACGCCTCGAGTCTTTAGTGACCTTGGTGAACTTATATAAGTAGTGTTTTGCAAGCTAGCCATGGCTAATATGATTAGTTAGCCAATCTGAAGCACTATCTTGAGGGTATTTCATATCCAAATTGGTATAAAGATCACGAGTTCTGTAAATAACATCATGTTCATGGGCATAATATACACCATTGTGTGTAATTAAAGCACCTCATAAAATATATGTTGGAAATGGGGAGATTACATTGGATAATAGAGCATCTACATCCAATCAAAACATGGGTATCTAGCAAAACCCTTTTTCACGACATAATAATAATCAATAATAACAATAACAAAGGCTAAAATAACAAAAATATAAAAAAATACTACAAAAATAATAATAATATTAGTGGAAATAATAACAAAGTCAATCAAATGGGAGGAACCAAGGCCAAAATGATTCCAACAACCAATAGACTTACCATGCAATTACACATGACTACAAGAAAGTTGTAGGTCATATTGTAAGAGGTCACCTTTCATCTATTACCATTAATACTATACCAAGTGCTAATATATCAAGACTATTTCCAAATAATACCAATCAATCCACCTATGCCAGTAATCCTTACTTGACCTGGGACCACAACCAAGCACAACAACAACTAGGGATTACTATTTTAGGACCTTATACTGATAACTCATCATTATCTCATGACCAAAACCAAGTGCACCAATAATAAAGACTTATCTTATCTAGCCCATCTTTATCATCATCAAGTTATAATGGTCTTGTATTGACTCCTGATTAATTAATCATAACTCAATGGTCTAATATTATGATTCTAGGCTCATAACCTCCTACCAATGAACCAATCTAACCCATTGTGTTGGCTAGGAACAAGCCATATACCATTGTTAGAAAAAAACCATATGACATTATGGAAAAACTCCAAAAGATGCCCTCATAGATATCCATTTTAGATTTGTCGTGTACATCTATTATCCATAAGAATATCCTAACATAATTCCTAGGCCAATCCCAAGTTCCCAATGACATAGCCCTAGATAAATTCTAAGCTCTGGTTGGACACCTAACCCCAAGCTAATAGTTGACCTTTAACCAAAGCAATATGTCATCTCTTGGCCCTCTCTATAATAATCCCCTATATATTAATGTTATCATCACATGACACAAAGTCAAACATGTCCTCATAGATAATGAATCATGGTTGAATATTATATCTTTGAAGCTCATTAAGCATCTCAGATATACAAAAATTGATCTACATCCCAAAACAATTACTATCAAAGCTTACAATAATGAAGAATAAGAATCATAAGGCATCATAAGTTTTCTAGTTATCATTGGGCCCTTGACCCATGATACACTTTTCCATGTGTTAGACCTAGATTTATCATATATTCTTCTCTTGGGTAGACCTTGGATACATGAAATTAATGCAATCCCTTCAATGTTTCACCAGTGTCTCAATTTCTCACACTCAGGTATGGAGGTCACCATCAATGGAGATTTACAACCCTATGAATATTACAAACATTTAGAGGCTAAGTATGAAAGTTATAACTATTGCTTTAGCCTAGATTTTATTCCCAAAAAGGACAAATACAAAGACCTAGATAGCCTTAACTCATCTTCACACATGTTTCCTATTGAAATGTCTAATCATTTTACCATCTTTGCCAATGGTCCAGGAGAGTATTTAACCCATGACACATTTCACATTTCCAAGCTTCCATAGAATCCCAAATCCTATGGAAGACCTAAAGATAGGCCACCTTGCATGAAATGGAAATGAAAAGAAAAATGTAAACTTCATAGTCCAACTTCTATCATTTTCACATCGACCACTAGCCAAGAAGAGGACCCACTTACTAATGATGAATCTTGGTTGTACATGACAAGTTGGTTGATTAATACAAAAATACCAAATACCCCATCCCTAATAGGATCATGGAGAAATAATCTTATGAAGGTAGAGATTCAAGCCAAATCATTAGGGAACTCTAGGAGCTAATTTATATAACTTAGTATAAAAGAACTTATGGTCTCAGACTTAAACTATCTAGGGGTGACCCCATGTATCTTATTCATGTTCTGACATGAATGTTTAGTGACGACGATGCCAACATTGAAGCAGAGTATGATGATAGAATTTATAAAGGCCTTACCAATACCAACCTATTTGACCCCCATATAATTTGTACCATTACCCTAGTAATCCAACATAACCCACTTTCTCTTTATTACCCTAAACTTATAGCTTGGTACCAACAAGAATCCACAATGCTTGTAGATGAGTTTGAGAATGATGAGGCCTTTTACAGTTTTCTAGGCTTAAGAGACAATATTCTATTGGGAGACCAAAACCAAGGGTTCTATATCAAACTAGATCCTGTAGCCTATTTTGGAGAACATGAGAACACCCTTAGCCAAAAAAAAAAGAATAAAACATTGAGTTCCCAAAGTGAAAATGTCATTGATGTGCTTTTGGACCAGGGTAAACGTAAAGAACAAGGTCAATTTTTTGGTGAAAACCTATTTTAGGCACCATTATATGGGGGTGCTCACCTTTCCTTGAATGAAGCTTAGGAGACCATAAATGATGAACTTGCTTTTGGGTTTGAGTTTAGTTCAATAGAAAAACATGCCTTTGATCAAATTTCCTATGGTTTTTGTGACATGGCCATCATTACCATTAGGCAATTCAAATTCATATTGTTTAAAAGAACTTGAAGAAGTCCAATTAGAAGATATTATAGTTTCATGTCAATTTACATCATTACCAACTAATCTAAAAGATGGATCAACTCTCTTTTTTAGAAAATACTATGAAAGTCAACATCAGGACTCTAAATGACCAAAAATGGATCAAATTAGGCATGTCCCTCACTGAGGAGGAACATGAAATATTTATAGCTCTTTTGAGGGAATTTATTAACATTTTTTCATGGGTCTATTCAAACATGCTAGGTTTGGACCTTGCCTTGGTTGTATACCATCTTATTGTGCATCTTGATGTCAAACCTGTGAAGCAAAAATTGCATAAGATACATCCTTGTATTGTTATACTAGTAAAGAAAGAGTTGGAAAAACTCTTAAAAATAAGATGCATTCGACTGATTGACTATTCAAAGTGGATCTCAAATGTTGTGCCTATTAGTAATAAGCCATAAAGAATCAGAATCTATATTGATTTTAGAGACATAAACAAATCCTACCCTAATGATGACTTTCCTATACCGAATATCGACATGATATTTGACTACATGGTAGGGTATGAAATGCTTTCACTTATGGTTGGATTTTCAGGGTATAATCAGACTAATATCACATTAGGAGATGAACATAAGACAATGTTTACCACTCCTTGGGAAATGTTTTGTTATCAAGTTATGCCATTCAGCCTCAAGAATAATATGTCTACTTACCAAAGAGCCATGACCATCATATTTCATGATATGATGCATGACATTGTTAAAGACTATGTCAATGACATATTGGGTAAATTAAAGCCCTGTGTCAACCATCCAACCATATTATGAAGGATATTTGAAATATTTCATGAGTATAAGGCCAAACTGAATCCCAAAATGTGCATTTTTGATGTCACCTTAGGCAAATTGTTAGGCTTCATTGTCTCTCATCGAGGCATTAAATTTGATCCTATCAAGGTAAAAGACATTATCAAGATGTCATACCTTCTAATTTAAAGTAAATTCATAGATTATAGGGAAAAATCTAGTCTATCAGATGCTTCATTTCATAGTTGGCCAACAAATGCTACCCATTTACATACTTACTGAATAAGGGTGTCACATTTCATTGGGATGAAGAATGCTAGAAAGACTTTTAGCTCCTTAAGGAATATCTTGCTAATCCACCTATTTTATTACCACTAATGCCAAGGAATCCATTTTTACTATATGTATATGCCATAGATAAAGCCTTGGGGGCACTTTTATCTCAGAATGATGATAATGGAAAAGAATATACCATGTACTATCTAAGCTGTACACTAGTAACAATGAACACAACTAAAATGCCAGGCTTCTATTGGGAGACTAAGCGAATCACCTGTAAGTGCTTTAAAACCTGTCAGGGTTAATCTTGATCCTGATACTGTTAAAGAAATCTTTTATCAGGTAGAGTACTTTTCAAAGTCTGTGGCTATTTGTAGATTTCATGGCTTTTGGCTATCTCTTACCGATTTACATGGCTGGATATCCCAGACATGGCTGCCACTAATTGATGGAAATGTTGAAATCTATCCTTATGGTAAAGGGTTTTTTTTAGCTTTATTTCACATTGTTGAGGACAGGAAGACTATTCTCTCCAACAGAAATTTCTTCTGGCAGGGTAAATACCCTCTCTTCACCAAACGGTGGCACATGGATTTCAATCATGTAACGAAAACTTTCAACAAGATCCCTATCTGGGTTCGGCTCCCTAATCTACCATTGCATCTATGGCATGAATCGGTGTTTAAAACCATCAAAAATGTTATAGGGGAATTTTTATTCGTGGATGCAAAAACCAAGAGGTATTTCAGATCGACCTGTGCTCGCCTTATGGTTGAGGTGGATGTCTCTAAGGGCCTTCCTGAGGTGATTTGTCTGGATTCCCCTAGGGGATCTTGGACGCAAATGTTAGATTTTGAAGGGGTACCTTTTCGATGTAGAAAGTGTCACCTGATGGGGCATGTTGCTACTCGATGCACTGCAAGGAAATCCAAACCCAGAAGATCACCTTCTTGGTGGGCTGAAGCTGATCATGATCACTATATTGTAGAATAACCTGAGGAAGCTTCGACTGATTCTGAGAATGAGAATGAAAAGAGTATCTTATCTGCTTCGACAGATCAGGAGTCTCAGCTGGAGATTGTTCCTATTGAAGGTTCGGTGGAGATTGGATTATGTAATCTTCCTGAACCAATTTCTAAGGAGGTGGTGGTTCTTCCACCTGTTTTGATGGATTCTCCTAGGAGCTAGTTGTTGGCTGGTTCTCCTAAGGTTTTGGTTGAGGTTTTGTCGCCTCCTGGGCTTCATGATTCTTGGCCGTCTGAGGAATGGGTTGGTGAGGCAGCTAAGGTAGAGGATGGCTGGACTACTGTTAAGAGGAAAAAATCTAAGCCTCTGGTCCCTCCTCTAGATATGAAACTTTGGTCTTGTAAAAAAAATAATAACTATTAGTTATTGTTTGTCTATCTCTTGTCTGCTGTTTTTAGATTACTGGTTTATCTGGTTTTGCTTTTGTAGGTTCCAGGTTATTTCATTTTTTGGGTGTGCTTAAGGTTTATATCTTATTTGATGTAAAGGGTTTTGGGGCCCCTTCAAAACCTATTTTTACCTTAATCTAAAACAATGAACACAACTATATACCAATAGAAAAAGCTTTTTTAGCTATGGTTTTTACAACCTAAAATCTATGACATTACATGCTTAACAACAAGACCATAGTTATTTCTAAATTACATCCACTCAAATATCTACTATCTAAGATAGCTTTACAAGGTCACATAGCTAAATAGATCATGCTTTTGAGTGAGTTTGAGATCGATAATGCTAACTAGAAAGATATAAAGGGACAAGTACTTACAGATCAACTTACTAAAACTCCCTTTGTAGATACATAATGACTCACTTTTCAATTCCTAGACAAATCCATTATGACAATCATAAAAACACCTCCCGAGGAGTAACATCAAAAGCTATATTTTGATGGATCATTTATATCACATGGATCAGGGGCAGGTCTATTATTTATTAAACCATAAGAGGATCTTATCCCTAAATCATTTTTTAATAATTTTACTTATACTAATAACATGGTTGAATATGAAGCACTTATTTAGGGCTTATTCAGGTAGTATGATGGAATATTTAACATCTCATGATTTATGGTGCTTCTCATTTAATCATCAATCAAGTTATAAACCACTTTCAAACCAAAGATGACTAACCTACAAAACAACTAAAAATAGATCTAATAAATAACTTTAAAAATAAACCTAAACTACATGAAAAGAACTATTCAAAGAACAAACTATATGTTAGGTTATGGAGCTAAAAGCTTCACTGATGCAAACATGGAGGAGGTTGCTGAGTTGCAGAGCAACTGACGTCGGTCTGATCAACCGACGTTGATCATATCCAGTGAGCAGAGCAACTGACATCGGTCAGGATCGGTTGACGTCGATCATCTCCAGCCAGATAGGGATCAACGTCGGTCGCCTATGCAGTTTCAGAACTGTCAGTTTCATGAATAGTTTGTTAACAAACTAGTTGTTTGCATGTTAAAGGCTAATTTTAGTCTTGGAGCTATGGATCTAATTATTGTAATTGGATGTCTAATTATTGTTTACATGAGATCTATTTAAGAGACTCATGGGTTGTATTGTAAAGTGTGCTAGTTGAGTAAGAGCAAGGTTAGCTCCTTCAGAGTGAAGAGAGCAAGGTGTGTTCCTCCTAGTGCCATGGTGCCAAGTGTGTATGATTAGGTAGATCTGTAGGTTGTTGCAAGGTCTGGTAGATATCCATAGGGGTGCTAGTATGGTAGAATCATAAGGACTTGGTGAGGCAAGGACAAGGGTTCTATCTGAGTAAGTAAGGTCGGTTAATCTACAGGTGTGTGTGTGTGTGAGATCTAGGTTTGCAAGTGTGTAGAACTAAGTTGATTTGTAGGTGTGTAAGATTAGGGAGGTCAACAACACAATAGGTAGCAAGATCAGGTGAGATCTACTTGGAGTACATTGTGTACTTGGAGTATGGTGTGTACTCGATCGTGGAGTACTTGTGAACTGGCAGTAGTGATATTGATTGGTGGTACTAGCAGTAGTGATACTGACTGGTTGGAGGTGAACAACAACTCTATGTTTAAGTTGATTGTTGGGACCATAATTGGGAGAGTGAGCTCTTGAAGAGATTTACTGTTTATGCCCTAGAGGTGTGTAAGGAAGAAGACTGTGGCATCTTTTTTGTTGTATTTCCTTCTAGAAGAGTATTAATATAATTGGGTATTGTCTCTCATATTCTGTGTTGTTTTTGATTTCTAGTTACTTATTACTTCTGGTTAATTTTGCATGTTTAGTTACTTGGTAATCAATTGTGCTTTCAGGTCCTAACAGTTGGTATCAGAGCTAAGGTTGCAGGGAACAGGTTTGTGTTTTGATTACAGGTCACTCTCAGGGGTTTCTAATTAAGTGGGAGTATAACAATGGTAGAAGAAAGTAAGCTAAGAATGGAGGAATTCAAAGGCACGAATGGTCAATTATGGTGTTATGGAAAGAAAGAGCAGGAAAAGAAAAATTGTTGGTTGATAGCGGATCAGCATAAAGGGAATGAAGAAGCATGTGTTGCAGGTATTATTGCATGGTTTGCTCTTGTATGTTCCTTGGATAAAGTAGAATCTTGGTTTATAGATTTTGTTTCCTCTTTCCATGAAGCCCCAAATAGAGGGGTTGGTGAGCCTTGTCAAAGTATTGGCAAAAGGGAAGTGTAGCTGAAATTACAGACGGCCAACACATGGGTGTTGAAGGAGGTCATGCAGGTCCCAGTTCTGGAGATGCGGCTAATTTCTATAGGAAATTTGGGTGATGAGAGATGCATAGTAACTCTCACAGTGGATTCTTGCAATGTTACCAAGGATGCACTTGAATTAGCATGTGGTAAGAAAGCAAGTACTCTTTATCTACTTGCTTGTATTACTGATTCCACTTCTGTTGCACAGGTGTGGCTTTGTAGGCTTGGTCACATAAGTGAGAAGGGAATGGATGTTCTTAAGTCAAATGGTAAGAGTTTAGCTTCAGAGAGCATAGACCAAGATTTTTATGAGTAGAGGGATGCTACAAAAAAGGATTATGTTTATTACAGGAAAAGGAAGTCTGATGTATTTGACAAACTTAAAAATTGGAAAGCCTTGGTGTTCTTGGAGGAGATGATGGACAGAGATTAGTGGATGGGGTTAGATACTTTTGAGTAGGGAAGTTTGGACATGGGTATGATTCAAAGAAAGCTCATAGGTAAAAAGTCATCACTCACAGGCAAACATAGGTACCGGTGTTAGTGAGGAGGAATCGACGTCGAACAAATAGGTGTCGATGTCAGTCATGTGTAGACTAGAGCCAGTGGTGTCAAGTAGGGTAAGACTGACATCGATTAGGGAATCGACATCGGTGATAGGTAGACACTGATGTCAGTCAAAAAACCAGTGTCGGTAGTCAGGATAGTCACATGGAACTGACGTCAGTCAGTTGTAAACTGTGTGGTGACCGAGGTTGGTCACTAGAACATATTTTGGGCATATAACAAGCTATCAAGGAGTCTTAAATTCCCATATGGAGGACTAAAAGGGTAAGTAAGCCTCAAAATCATTATTCCTCTTCTTTATACTCGTTGCTCACTATAGAATAATAAGGATCTAGGAAACAGTGGGAGCATGGCATGAATGAGGAATTTGATTCCTAGGATGCAAAACCAAATAAGAGATTTGGTAGGGTTGCCAGCTGATATGAAAGCACTGAGATGAATGGATTCTAAGGTTAAAGAATAGAGAGAATGGACATGTGAGATAGAAGGCCAGGGTACATGGTTTTGAGGAAGCTATAGGATAATGGTACAGGTTTGACGGGTGTATGACAAAGCAGGGCTTTAGTCAATGTCAGTGTAATCATTGTGTTTATCTTACCATGTTGGATGATGATTGCAACATTATCATGTTACTGTATGTGGATGATATGCTTGTTAAAGGTTTAGACATACAGGGTTTTTTCTAAGCTAAAGGTAAGGTTAGTTCAGAGGTTTGCCCTGAAGGATTTGGGAGCAGCAAAATTCTTTGGCATGAGTAATCCTAGAGATAGGGAAGATCACAAGTTGATGTTGTCATAGGATGATTGTGTGAAGGTAGTACAAGATGCAGAACTGGGCATCACACCTATGGATGGACAATTCATAGAACAGGGTCCCCAATCACATGATGAGGTTGAGTACATGTGTACTCCCTGATATTACCCCAGTAGAGGGAGTTGTCAACAGGTTTGTGGATATCTAGTGAGCAGAGCAACTGACATCATTCAGGTATCAACCAATGTTAGTCATCTCCAACCAGACAAGGATTGACGTTGGTCGCTTGTGCCATTCTAGAACTGCTAGTTGACAAACAATTAGTTAATAAACTAGTTGTTTACATGTTAAAAGGCTAATTTTAGTCTTGAGATGTGGATCTAATTATTGTAATTGGATGTCTAATTATTGTTTGCATGGGATCTATATAATAGACTCATGGGCTATATTGTAAAGTGTGCTAATTGAGAGAGCAAGGTTAGCTCCTTCAGAGTGAAGAGAGCAAGGTGTGTTCCTCCTAGTGCCAAGTGTGTATGATCAGGTAGAGCTGTAAGTTGTGCAAGTTTTGGTAGAAGATCCATAGGGGTGCTGGTATGGTAGAATCATAAGGACTTGGTGAGCCAAGGACAAGGGTTCTATTTGAGTAAGTAAGATCGGTTGATCTACAAGTGTGTGTGTGTGTGTGAGAAATCTAGGTTTGTAGGTGTGTAGAACTAGGTTGATTTGTAGGTGTGCAAGATCAGGGGGTTAGAAACACAACAGGTAGCAAGATCAGGTGAGATCTACTTGGAGTACATTATGTACTTGGAGTACGGTGTGTACTCAGTTGTGGAGTATGTGGAGTACTTGTGTACTGGCAATAGTGATACTGATTGGTGGTACTAGCAGTAGTGATACTGACTAGTTGGAGGTGAACACCAACTCTATGTTTGAGTTGTGTGTTGGGACCATAATTGAGAGAGTGAGCTCTTGAAGAGATTTACTATTTATGCCCTAGAGGTGTGGGAGCCCTAGAGGTGTGTAAGGAAGAAGACTGTGGCATCTTATTTATTGTATTTCCTTCTAGAAGAGTATTAATACAATTGGGTATTGTCTCTCATATTCTGTGTTGTTTCTGATTTCTAGTTACTTATTACTTCTGGTTAATTCCACATGTTTAGTTGCTTGGTAATCAATTGTGCTTTTGGGTCCTAGCACTATATTAAAATATGTAGATAAAGATCCATATAAGAAATCACTTTAAAAAAACATAAATAAAATAATAAACTAAATAGATATAAAGATAAAGATATAAACTAAGAAATAAAAATCAAAACTAGGAGTAACTAGAGCGGGTGGCGTGTGGATAATATTTGAAACTAGTTTTTTCCCACCTAGCTGGGCCCCCTGAGTACAACCAGTGGGATCAAAGATCTAATGGAGGTCACTGTGGGTGGTAGTACCTCTAGGGATCTATCCAAGAATCTGGTGGTGGATAGTCCATCCATTGGATGGAAGAAGGCACTCATAGGTGAAAAGACCTGTCCATCGAAAGGCATGTCGAGCCTCCCTGTTATCTTGGAGGGCAAGGCATTGAGTATCCAAAATGATCTGGTGGAGGAAATCATGGCATCCATGGACCTTATGCTGGTAGGTAAGTTTTTTTATTTTCGTCCTAATATCAAAATGGTTAGGAAATGGATTCTGTCTAGGTGGAAAGTAAAAGGTAGTGTTTCGATCACTGCCATGGTTAGAGGTCTATTTCTTTTTAGATTTATGAATAGGGAGGACATGATCACTACCCTTGCTAGAGGACCCTGGCTGTATGGACCACACTCTCTTACCTTATGCTCATGGAAACCAGGATTTGATCCCAAATCAGACCTCAATAAGACTGCTCCTGCTTGGGTAAGATTGCTAGGGTTCCCTTTGGAATTCTGGGATGATTTTTTTTCAAAGCTATTAGCAATTCTATTGGTCAATATGTCACCTCAGATCATATAAATATAACAAATTCCAGCTGTGTGTATGCTAGACTTTGTGTAAATATTGAAATAAATAAGACTCTCCATACGACCATAGAGCTAAACTCTAAATATAGAACTTGGAGTCAGCTAATTACTTATGAAAATGCTACCACTTTCTACCAAATATGTAAGAGGAAGGGACATCTAATGACACAATGCATAGTGAAGCAAAGGGGGATGAAAGAGGAATCCTAGAATGTAGGGGAAGAGCAAACGTACATCAAGCAGGAAATGGCGAATGATGTGGAAATTCTTGACAATACAGAAAAAGGAGAGGAGGGGAAGGGAAAGGAGGATATCCCTAGTTGTGAAGGAAAAGTTGTCCTATAGGAAAATATAGTATTAGATAATAGTCAAAAGGCTATAAAAAAAGGAGAGGAGGAGAAGAGAAAGGAGGATAACACTAGTAATGAGGGAAAAGCTGCCCTAAAGGAGAATATAGTATCTGATGGTAGTCAGAAGGCCATATTTAACATAGTTAACACTTTAGAAAAATAGACTAATATGTCTAAGGAAGGGGTAGGAGGTAACCTTTTGATAGAGAAAGTCAATGAAAATGAAAAAGTTTCAAGGGTTGGACAGGAAGAAGTAACACCCAAAAATCACACTAAAGGAGTAGCAAAACCATAGTTAAACATAGACATTTTCCATGTTCTGGAAGTCAGAGACCAGTTAGGAAACTACTTAGCAACAGGGGTAGCAGGAAAAAGTGGTGGTAATGAATAAGAGGAATGGGTTACCTCAAAGAAAAAGATCTGAAAAGGTAAGAAATATGCAGATGTTGGCACTGAGCCCAAATAAGGGAGGCCAACCCTAAGAGAAACAAGACAAAGAGAGATTGCTAGGGAGATTGCCAGTGGAAAATAGAAAACAATGGAGTCCCAACCCCCCAGACTCTCTAAATGAGAATATTATCCTAGAATTTGAGGGGCTTTAATAGTCCCTCAAAGTAGTTTGAGGTTAAAAACTACATTTTAGACAATAAATTAGATGTTTTATTACTCCAAGAAGTCAAGATGAATGAGGAGAATTTTGCAAAAATTGCTAACTGTATATGGCCTAAGGCGGCTTTTTATATTAGTCCTACTAAAGGGGCTTTAGGAGGGATTGTCACTATGTGGAATAGTGCTAAAATCCAAGGATATCTTATGGCCCATAATAAGCACTTCTTGATTATCAATTTTTCCATGAATTCCTTGAACTGGACGTTGGTCAATGTCTATGGACCGAATAATAGAGCTCTGAGACAAAAATTATGGATAGACTTGAGCAACTTCAAGAATAATCTTTAGAATACTAAATGGATGTTAGCCAGAGATTTCAACACTCCTTTATACCCTTCTAAAAAATAGGGTGGAATTATTGATTACTTGGACAACATGTTCGACTTTGCTGAATTCATCAATGATTGGGGATTATTGGACATAGAGCTGCAGAACCAAAATTTTACTTGGACCAAATAGAAGAAGAGGAGATCAAATGATTCAAGTTAAATTAGATAGATTTATGATATCAAGCAACTAGAATGATTTTAGAATATGAAAGCGCAAGATTTACCTAGAACCATGTCTGACCACTGCCCAATTGTCCTCAATTGGAGGGAACAGGGGCATCACAAACCTCCCCCATTCCATTTTAAAGCTATGTGGATTAAACACAAAGGTTTTAGATAGATGGTGGCTCAATGGTTTAATATTCCCATTCAAGGTACTCCCATGTTTAGAATAGTCAAGAAACTCCAGCACATTAAACAAGAAGTTTATGGCTAGAATAGATACAACTTTGGGCAGGTCTTCCAGTAGAAGAAAAATATAATGGGAAAACTCAAGGCTATACAGCAATTGATAGATCAAGGGGATGACTCTGAGGACACCTTAGAAGAAGAGAATATCTTGTCTTCAAAATGGAAGAATCTTATGGAAAGAGAAGAGGTTTTTTGGAAACAAAAATCTCGTGTTTAGTGGCTTAAGGAGGAGGATAAGAACACTGCTTTTTTCATCTCTCAGCTATGAAACATAGGAAAGCCAACTCAATAACTAAGCTTGTCCTGGATAATGGTGACATTATTACTGAGGATAACAAAATAGGGGATCAAGCCAGGGCATTCTTTTAGAACCTGCTTATGAAAGAAAACAATAATGATAGAATTGATAGATCTATGAATCAATTCATTGATAAAATCCCTTATTTGATAACATAAGAAGATAATCTAGAAATGTTAAAGCCTATATCTAAGGAAGAAGTCCATGTGGTTTTATTCTCCACGGGTGCTTTTAAATCCCCAGGTCCTAATGGCTTTCCTCCTATATTCTTTCAAGAATATTGGGAGATTGTAAGAGCAGACCTCACGGCTGCCATTCGTGATTTTTTCAGATCTAGAAAACTTTTGAAATAAGTTAATAATACCTTCATCGTTCTTGTTCCTAAAAAATCTCAACCTTTACACCTCACTAATTTTAGACACATTAGTTTATGCAACACTATGTATAAGATATGTACTAAACTGCTGGTCATGAGGATTCAACCCTTGCTTGATAAAATTATTTCTCCTGCTCAAAAAGGTTTCATCCCGAGTAGACAGATTCTTGATGCTGTGATAACCACACATGAGACTATTCACTCCATAGATAAGAGCAAAATCCCTAGGATGTCCCTCAAGCTTGACGTTTCTAAAGCTTATGATAGAGTCTCATGGACTTTTCTATTCCAAGTGATTAGAAAATTTGGGTTTAATGATAAATTGTCTTGCTTATTATGGAATGCGGTCTCTTCTACTAAATTCTCAGTGCTGATTAATGGTGTTCCTAGAGGGTTTTTCTCATCATTGAGAGGAATTCATCAAGGAGACCCTCTCTCCCTGTACCTATTCATCATTATGGTTGAGGCACTGGGAAGATACATACAAGCTGATATAGTCTCAAAAAAGCTAGTAGGCATCAAACCTACCTCTTCCCTTCATCCTATGGTTATACAACAGTTTGTAGATGATACCATCTTATTTGGCATCTCATTGGTGATCGAAGCTAGAAGATAGAAGAATATATTAAATGATTATGCCAGAGACTCGAGACAAAGCATGAATTTCCAGAAAAGCAATGTGTACTTCAACACTTCCAATGAACTTAGACATATAATCATTGATATATTAGAATGTGCTGAAGATGGCCTACCAACTACCTACCTGGGTCTCCCACTCTTAGTCAAAGAGGTATCTCCAGGTTTTTGGAATGGAATTGTGGAAAGAACACAGAGGAAATTTTTTGGGTGGAAGGGGAAACTACTCAGCAGTGCTGGTAAGCTGCAACTTCTTCAGGCATCATTGCAAGGTATTCCTACTTCATGTCTCTTTTTAAAATTCCTATGTATTTTGCTAAAAAGCTAGAATAGATCCAAAGGAAATTTTTATGGATGGGAGTGGAAGACAAACAAAAGAATGTCTTTAGTTAGATGGGAAAAAGTGTGTCTCCCAAAATCTCATGGTGGACTTAATATAAGATCCATCAAGAACATGAATAAAGCCCTTCTCTCAAAAGTTAGTTAGAACCTAATCCATAACAACAGTGAGTGGGGGGGAATAATGTATGCCAAATACATGCATAGCATTGATGATTCCAACTTTCTTCAACAGATGGGATTACCCCAGGGGTCTGTGATATGGAATAAAATGCTAAAAAGTAGAAGCCTTCTCAAATAGGGAATTAGGTGGAAGCTTGGAAATGGCTGACAGATTAAATTCTAGGAGGATACCTAGTTAAGGGACAAGGCTCTCTCTCTCAAGGAAACTATGGAGTAATTGCTGAATTGACTACCTAGTTCTTTGGAGATAAGGTCAGTGATTATATGGAAAACAACAATGGGATAAGGAGCTGGAAAAACCTTTTGGATTGCTGTGTGCACAGGGATGAGCTTCTCTCAAGAATCTAGGAGATCCAATAATGTGTTCAGGAGATCAGAATCCCACTCTTCCCTCGGGAGGATGAACAATACTGGTGCCCAGATAAGAATGGATCATTCTCTATCAAATCTACCTACCATCTGCTTACTCTTGAAGCTCAAAATAAGGAGGTATGGAAAAAGGTTTGGAATCATAAACTTATTCCAAAGATTAACTTGTTTTGGTGGGCTGCTGCCCATAACAAAATCCTTACTCAGGATAACCTTCAAAAGAGAGGGTTTACTTTGGTAAACAAATGTTTTCTATGTGGTTCAAAAGAGGAATCAATTTCACACCTATTTATCCACTGTGGGTTTGCTCGGGATTTATGGGGCACAATACTTAACAACTTTAGTATTGATTGGGTTTGCAATTCTAACCTTAAATAAGTAATTATCAGTTGGAACTCAACATTCACACATCCCTGGATTAAGGAATTATGGAAGCAAGCTCTGCCATGTTTAAGTTGGACTTTATGGAAAGAGCACAATCATAAAATTTTTAGGGACACTACTAGAAATGCTTCTCAGGTGTTTAACTCCTTTACTAGGACCATCTTGGAAAGTGTTACAATAGCTCATATTAGTGTTTCAAAGAAACCCCTATCTCAATTTGAAAGACAAATTGCAGCCAAATGGAAGGTTTTAAACCTTATCCCTTGGCATGATAATTCCAAAATTCTACAGAGACTTCATACTAGATGGATACCACCTAAACCCAATTGGATGAAACTCAAATTTGATGGGGCATCCAAGTTGAGTGGTAAAGCTAGTGGAGGAGGAATTATAAGGAATGAAAAAGGATGGATGTCTGCTGTCTATGCTAGTGGAATTGGTTGCTAGAGAAATAACTACGCTGAAGCTATGGCTTTACTATGGGGATTAAAGTTAGCTATATCCCTAGAAATAAGAAATTTGAATATTCAAAGAGATTTTAAGATGGTCATAAATGCTGTTAATAAAGCATTTAATGTTAGAATCTAGCTAAAAGACATCATTACTGATATCCAATTTCTTTTACAAAAGTTTTTCAAAGTTGAGATTACCCATACCTACAGAGAAGGCAATAGGGTCGCTGATGCTTGTGCCAACCTTGGTCAACAATTCTCAAGATGGAGGGTATGGCGATAAGATGCTCATATTCCCCTAGCTCATATTCCCCTAAACATTAGAGAGATCATTCAGAAGGAGATGACGAATCAGGAATGATGCACATTGATGACAAAGATAGCTTTAAAAGGTGGTCCATGTGGAGAAGGCCATCGGGGATCTCAGAAAATGATAACCTTAGTACTTCCTTGATTATCATTATTAATTCCTTGCATCATGAGGGGGAGGCATGAGAGTCAGCATCATGAAAACCAAGGGGAAATTATTTTCAAGCATGGGAGTAGACATCACTACGACAAGGCATTTCGTAAAATGAACCTTCACATCCACATTCAGTGCAAACAGAAGTGAGAGCTAGCTACTTATTCGAAGCTCAAGGCAGAAAGTGGGAATTTCATTGGCTGGGTCTATAATCACAGAATGGGGGAGACTGTATTCGAACTAAACCTATATCCTACTACAAATTTAAAGACAACCCATTAGTTTGGCATTATTGTAAAGAAGGAGGTATCAACCCATATTTGGAAAGGTTGAATGGTTATGATGAAAACTTGTTTGAGCAGTTCGTGAGATCTTGGTTGAATAGGCGAGTCATTGTGGGTGATATTAGCTTTGAAATCTCTGAAAAGCTAATTTTTATGGCCATGGGAATGACCATGCAGGGTTTAAAGCTCCAAAGGAGAACCAAAATCATGGATTTAGCTAGTCACAAACTATTTCTAGGTGAAGGAGAGGAACTTGTCCCGTATCAAGGAGGGTTTAAACGTGCCAAACTTCTAGTGCCATGGGATGGAGTTTGCTACATTATCATGAAATAATTCACTCTTGAGGGATGTTATACCATGTTTTATAACTACCACCTTCCTTTGTTAAATCATTTTAGATGTAATGTTATTATCAACTTTCCTTTCTACCTGCTTTCCTCATTGGAACACTCTATCCTGAGGGTGAGAGTCAAAATGGCCAAGAAGCTAGACATAAAACCTATTTTCCTACACTAGGGGCTTATTTTTTGTCTCTATAATTTTCACCGTGCCCTTGTGCCAAACAAGAATATCAGAGGTGTTAATGAAGACATTCCCTCAAACCCAGTGTCTGGTGATGCAATTGATGAATCATGGGTTTCCCCTGCTCCTACTAAAACCAATGATGCCCCTTCCTCCACCCCTGTTAAGACACCTATTAATACCCCCAACTCCCTTACAAGTAAAAAAGGAAAGAAGAGGAAGGTTGATGGAGGAGAACAAAATTTTGAAGAGAATACGGAAGGGACCCATAGGAATCCAGGCAGGGCCACGGGGGGCCAAGGTGGCAAACCTCACAAGCCTTCCAAAATAAGTAAGGAAGGTTTCCCTTCTGGAGTGCATAGGTCAAGGAGGATCGCTAGCAAACCAACCCCGAAGGCTAGGCTGATTGACTATTCAGAAAGTACTTCAGACGAAGCAACCCAGGATGAAGAGTCTGAAGAGCTGGAAATCCAAGAAATTTTGGAGGACACGGGAGGGAAACAGGCTTCTCGAGTTTTTGAGGTCACTGAAGAGTAGGGTGCTGACTCTATGTGAACTACTGACAATAAGGGGAAGATGCATGTCGAGAAAGCTGGTGAGGGTATAGAGAATGAGAATGATTGGAAAACTACAATTGGGGCCTTGAAGGACCGAATTTAAAAGCTGGAAAAGGTCTTAGCCAAAGGCCTTCGAAACACAATTTTGCTGAATATGTCTATGTTGGAAGTGGTGGGTAATCCTGGGAATGTTGACAATGTGGAGAATGAGAAGCTTAAGGATCTTTTTACTTTTATAGTTATGTAGTTTAGACCTTTCTGACTCTGGTCTTCCTATTGTTTTTGTTTTGCTTCTGACTGTGTTTCTTGGCTGTGCCGTTGTTCCTTTGCTGGTAACTTTTGCTTGCCTGCCTTCTTGTCTTTTTTGATTGTATAGGGTTTGGCCCTTGGTTTTCCGCCTTAATCAAAAACAAAAATGAAAACTAAATTAATATAAGATAAACAAAAACTATATTTAAAATTAGAGTAAATATAAAATACAATGAAGTCTGTGAGTCTTAGACGAGAGTCATCTTAGCAATATAAGATATATTTTATTGAGAGAACCAACATCTTTCTTTACAAATATCTTGAGAGACAACTTTTACAATCAACATAGATCAATGAGATATCATAAAACAATGAAGTGTTCATGATTATTTAGGTTGAATACTTGGATTCTATGAATAAGACTGCAAATAACAATCATCAAAAGATGTTAAATTTGCCAATCTTCAGATAATCTATTATAAATAATAATAAAAATTAGATATACCTATGTTGCCTAAGCAATTACTCAACTGTCAGATAAAATACCATTGGGTCTATTTACAAAAGTCATGTTATCTCATAAAAGCTGCATGGAAAAGAGAGAGATGAATGATTGACTTTATAAAATGTATAAGTTTTCAATATCTATGTTATTCTTCTCTCTTCCAAAGAATCCTTAATCTCCTTTTATGCTTCAAACTTAGTTAAAAAATAAGTTATAACTAGCCTTAGTTATTAGTTTATGTTAACTAATTGACTTTAAAAGTTAATTAATTATAAACAATTATTGGTTAAGGATATGTTTAATTAAGACTTAAAACTCTTAATAGATCAAGTTTTTTAATATAGATCAAGTACTTATCTTAACGGGTGGGGACTCTCATCAATTAATAATAAAATATAATACTTATATCAATTATTAAATAATAAGTCAAAGTTATATAAAATTATATTTATATCAAACCATGATGCATATTCCAAAATTAACTTAGGCATATATATGTAAAAAATTAAGTTTGCTATACTTCCCAAAATTATCAAAGATCTAAAAGTTTATGCATCAAAACTGTAAGTCAAAATATCAAGTCTGAAAGTAAACTGTCTGCCAAATACAGTCCAACTATAAAATAAAAAATCTATCTAGATGACATCTAGTAGTTATCAAAATTTGAAAGTACTTCAATTATAGGCTTCCCATGCTCATTAACACCATTATACTCCATTTCAATTACTAAAAATTGCACCAACTTCATTTGAAAATAACTTTTATTGTCATCAATTTATAGCTTGATTCACTTGAGCACTCTGACCTCAACTAGTGATTCTATATCATTCTATTTGACTGATATTTTATCTAAAGTGGAAGGATAAATCTCAATCATACATTTTATGCTTATTAAAACAAGTTTATCCAATCTCAAATTCTTGCATCCTGTGATGGGTTTACAATGAGAAGATACCAAACCTAACTTTCTACATCCCAAAATAGGCTCTCTATGAGGAGATAAAGGCTCATTTGAAACTAAAGGAATGATAAGATTCATAATTTTTTTAGCATAATCTATTTCAATCTCAAGTTGGGTGATTCTCTAATTAGGTTATTGTTTAATAATAGGCTCAATTCTTTCAAGAATGGGTGACTAGATTGGTAAATGATGTAGATTGCTTTGTAGATGATGTGAAGAACTGTTGTGTAAAAGGGTCCTATCACCAAACCTACGCCCATAAAATCCTCTATTTGTCTTATTTACCTTATTATTAACTGGATTGAAAGGTAAATTATTTAGGATATTCCAAAATTTAAGGTCTATTGCATCAAAATGAATGGACAGCCTATCACCTTTATGAAACCTAGGGCCAAATATCTTAGCCCTAAAACCACCTCTCTAAACATTTCTATTAGGATTTTACTGGTTAACATTGCTACCAAATTTCTACCCCCAACCTCTGTCATCATTACTCCTACTTGACCTAGGATGATCCCATTTAGACATCTTAACAATTTGAAATATTGATTATGAAGACTGAAAATCAACATATACTCATTCAAAATGAAACAAAACTATATTCTCAACATTTAGTCGTATCTCAACAAATTTTTTAAATTAAATTATACCAAGTGTATTTCTATGTCCCAATAATCTTATAAACTAAAACTTCAAAAATAAAATTATAATATAATAATTTTATGTTAATCATATTCTGATTTATTTTAATGAAATTTATATCTCCAAATTATCAAATTATCTAAAAGCCAGACTGAATCAACCAAACTTGAAATGAAACCCTAGTGAAATTTCATAACAAACTCTACTCAAATTTTTTATCAAATGTAAAAATAATCCTGTCACTTGATTATAGCCATATACTTCTCAAAATGTAAAACCAAATAATATTTCAAAGCAGAAACCACTTGTTCAAAATATAACCTTCATCAAAATTTCAATGAGAAATAACTAACTTTTTGAAGGTATTATTATTTCAAAATCCAAATTCAGAATAAAACCCAAGATTTTAATACTAAGATGTAAATTCAATATAAGTCTCATCTTTTATCTAACTCTCTTTAAAACCAATATTTGTAACTGAAACTCACAGATGAAACTTATGGCTTACAAACCTTCTATTCGTATGTTTGACAATTTCCTAATATATCTTTTTACATTATGGCCGACCATATTTGTTCAAATTTTTTTTTATATAACCATATTATGAACTTTATAAAATTAAAAAACCAAATTTGTTGTTATAAAAAGTTGAGGTTCATGAATTCAATAATAACAATTTTTTAATAAAAATAAAAGACTTTCAAAACCCTTCCAAGGCAATTTTGACATACATAATTAATGACTGAAACATCAATATCTCATGCATATACATATCCATCTTACATCGAAACCTTATATGCACAAAATATGGTTTTAAAAAATTGAAAGATCATATACATAAAAAATAACAGACCTGTTAAATCCCATAATTTAAGCACAAGCTAAGAAAACCTTCCCATATTTCAAATCTCAAAAGTCTCATTTCATAACATGTATGCAAATTTGCTTTTGAAACTGAAACTGATATGTATGCACCAAAATCCTTTTATCAAAAACCTTAAATAAACCTTAGAAACTAAACAAACTCTTGGAAATTCAAATTGAAACGTGAATCTGACACACTTCCATTCTTTCTCAAGTTTTAACATATTAAAAATTATGAAGGATTTTACTTCAAAAGCTAAGAAAATATGACATTGTAGAATGCTTCACCACAAAAATATACTTGCATATTTTTAAAACTCATAAAACCATCTTATATCATATCAGGCACTCATAATACCCTTTCAATATTTCACTGAGATTGGCTCTATACATCTAAAAATTCCAACAAAAACCTCTTAGCCTTGAAACAACACATTTCTAAGTGTTTGAACCATTTTAAACTATTATTGAAAGCCCACATATTTCCACAAACTTTTATATTTCCAAACACCCTATTTTGAGCCCAAACGACTCTATATTTCATTGAAGACCAAGAATATAGAAAACCAGAACTAGTATTATTTAATATTAATGCATGAGAAGGATATTTAAGGCTATAAAATCATTCATTTGTCAAAATTTTCACTCATAAATTTCAAATCAATAACCACCTCAAAACTTATTAACATGCAAACTATCCAAATAACTCATAATATCCTTCAGAGAGTCATTAAATTCATTCATGTCATACCTTCTTATGGTTCCCTATTATCTTTTCTCTCAAAATCTTTCTCTACAAGTTGAAAACCCAAACTACCAGAGTTCCACTTCTACAAGAAGCTTTCTAAAATGATTGAAAACACAAAAAACATCCTTATTTGTATTCACCAGCCTTTGCTATAGCTAACTTGATGATATGCTCAATTCTCATTAGCTCATCAAAACCAAGATTGTACTTAGCATTTCCTATATCTAAGTTAGCTGAAAAACCAAATTTAGTGATTATTAAAACATCCACTAAATCTTTACTAACTTTCACCTTTCAAGTCATGTACCTATTGTATTGAATTTTAGACTACCAAAATTTCTTGGCATATCTTGAAACATCATCGAATATGCCCTCACATTAACTCTTCTACCAACTTGGTGCTAAGACATCTATAAATTATATAACAAATACCAACTCATCATCTTACATCATGTGGGGTTCAAACTTGAAACAAGTCATTTACACCATTCATATACCTTTGAATTTATTTCAACACACTTGAAACAAACAACCTAGGCCCTTTGAAACTACATTTCTTGATAAAGGTTTAGATTTAAATATCTCAACTTTGAAATAAAGCCTTATACCATCAAAACCCATTCCATGAAACAAGTCCTAAGTCAATAATTTTAATCCTTTCAAAAAAGACATATATATATATATATATATATATATATATATATATATATATATATATATATATATATATATATATATATATATCCTCTAAATCATTTTCATGCCATCATAATCACTAGGATTCAATGATTATAACAAAAGACTAAGGATAAAAGACTTTAGGTTAGGACCTTGAAATAAAAACTCTCAAGCACATTTTGAACTTATGAAATGAACCACTTATACCATTTCAAAAAGACATTCATAAACTAATTAAAAAAATATGAATAAGTTCTTCCTTTGATAATTATGTTCAAAGCTCATTGTGAGAATTCAAACCAACATAAATCATACCATTGTCTTTCAAATTGAATTTTGTATGAATGTAATCTAGGAAATAATGGATTTGAAAAATGACCATGTTCAATCTTTCAAAATGAATTCATATTACAACAAATAATAAAGTCTATTATTTCCTCTTATTGTGATGATTATATCCAATCCATATGAATACTCATATTTTTAAAAAAATAAACTGAGAGGGAAAATCATTATAACTAATACAAAAATCATTTTGATATGTTCTAAACCCAACTTTACATTGCCAATGAAAACCATGCCAATAATGACTATAAACTATTCAAGTTGTCAAAACTAAAAATCCATTCCTGAATTTGTCATGACAATCCATATTAACTGAAATCAATAAAGATATCTAAAAATATCGTAGCAATATATATGCTTCCATATTTGAAAACACACCAAGTGGAACCATGTCAAACTAAAAATATTGAGTTTTAATCTAAATAATTAATCTGAAAAGCAAAATGACTGATCACATACATACACAGTGATATATAGATGCACATTTTATTCATTAATCTACTATGCTTTTTGAAACCAATCACAATCTAAACATGAATTCATTAACCAATCATCATCAATTCATAATAAAAAATATAAATTTAAATATACTACTAATTGAGTGAGTCCCTAACATAGTTTTAAATTTCATGATAGAGTCATCTCTATGGTAGAAAGTATTAGTCTAAAAAAAATGAGGGTGTGTGAAAAATAGGCATAACACTAGTGACCTTGTTAGTCAATTTTGTGTAATAAAATTGAGTAGTAAATAATTACCTATTAATATAAACATATTATTGAGAGTGTGATATAGGAAAATCATTTCTCAAGTAACTATACATAAACCCTTTTAATAGTGAATTTCAGCAAGAGATGGATTGTTTGACTAGCATAACTTGAAGAAGGAGAATGATATAACAAGAAAGTTCAGACTAGATGCATAATCTAATACAAATGCCTTAGGTATAAAATCTAAAAATTAAGTAATACTTTTAAAAACTTGATATATATCAACATATATTATCCATATATAAAGAAAATTGAATTCATGAAGCATAATATAAAAAATAATCGATACTTATAGTAGATTTGTAGAATCTTCGCATTATTCCTTCATAATGTGAAACTTATTCATTTGTAAACTTCATTGATCTTTTAAAAAATAAAAGTAAAGTAGGCCAAACAATAAATAAAAACAATAAGAAAGAAACAACAAACCAAAGAAAATGAAACACAAAGAAACAAATAAAACTAAAAGTGGCTAATCATGAAATAATTTCAAATGATGGCCGTTAACTAAGTAATGCAATCAATTTCCTTCAAAATCTTTTAAATAAAAAACATTGTTTCCAAGTACCATAGCAATTCAATAAGGACCAAGGTATAATGAATCAAACTTGTGATATTTTCCAAGATCTTCATGAGCTTTATCCCATTATAAACTTAAATCTCTAGCATTAAAATTCTTGTTAGAAACCTTTTTATCAAAAAAATTCTTTAATTTTTGCTTAGCTCTTTCTAATTTCTATAATGCTGTTGCTTTGGACTCATTAAGAGCTATTAAATTATGTAATATCTATTTAATTAAATTTGTATCTTTAGCGACATATTGTAAAGTAGTTCTTGCTGAAGAAATTTGAAGTTTTATTGGTAAGGTAGCCTTGAAACCATAAGCTAAAATAAAATATGAATAACTAATTACCACCTTAACAATAGTTCTATCAGCCCATAAAGCTTCAAAAATTTTGAGATGCCAATTTCTTTTATCATCACAAACTATTTTTTTCATAATTAAAATTAGATTTTTATTTGTTGACTCAACTTGACCATTATCTTGAGGGTAATATTTAGATGAATGATTACATATAATAGAATATTTTCCTAAGAATTCTAGAAATTCATTTGAAACAAACTAGGTTCCATTGTTATAAATGATTTTGTAAGGGACTCCAAATCTAAATAAAATTTGAGTTTTTAAGAAAGAGATCACTTCACCAGTTACTGAACTCTTAAGTGCTTTGGCCTCATAACACTTAGTGAAATAATATATGCTTGTTAAAATATACCTGTGGCCTATAGATGAAGGTGCATGAATATCTAAAATAATGTCAATGCCCTAATTTGTAAAATGTTTTTTTTAAAAATAATAGGGTTTAAAGGCGTTACAGGTAATTTATCTCTTCCAACAAATAATTGATTGACATGATATACAAAAAGAACTAGTTTATAAGCACATTGAAATAGAGTAGGCCAATAATAATCCTATCTTAAAATCTTATAAACGATTGTTTTCACATCATAATGTTCACCATAGCTTCCCTCATGAATAGCCTCTAAGAACTTTTTGCATTTTATTATGTGTAAGACATCTCAACAAAACTCCATTTCTATTTTGATAAAACAAAAAAAATTCTAACAAATAGAAATTTAAAGCTTTTAATCTTAGGGAACATCTTTTATTTTTATCTAAATTATTAAGATAGGCCCGATTTTGAAAATAATATATTAAGTCATGGTATCAATCATCTTCAGCCAACAGACAATCTCATTCATTCATTTCAAATCCAAACTTAATTTTTTTTAGAAAAATCAACAATCTTCATTCTCTTTAAATGTGTCTTTGCATTTAACTTATCGTTAACTGATAAAACTAAAACATTAATATCTAAAAAAGCATTTTTAGCTAAGTGTTTTACCAATTCATTAACTTTGATTATTTTATAAGTTTAAAATTCAAGATCAAACTCTTGAATACATAAAATCCACTTAGCAAGCCTTCCTTGAATGGTTGGTTATTTTAAAAGATAGGACAAAATAGGTACATTAGATCACATAAAACTTTGTTTCCCATCAATAAATAATGAAACTTAATCAAAGAGAAAACTAATGAGAAAATGAATTTCTCAATAAGGGGGTACCTAGTTTCTACATCTTTTAAAACTTGACTCATGTATCCGATTATTTTTTCTTCATTATTTTCAAATTTTTGAGTTATTATAGCTCCAATAGATTTTTTGTTAGGATTAACATAACGTATGAATGCTTTCTTTAAATTAAGTTTAACAAAAATTGGAACACTTGTAATGACATCTTTAATACAATAAAAAACTAAATTAGTACCTTCATCCCAATTATATATTTTATCTTTCTTACGCAATAATGCAAATGATTAGATTTATCAACACAATTTGATATAAATTTCCTAACAAAGTTTATCTTACTAAAAAAAAAGCTCAAGCTAGATTGATCTTTGGGAGGAGGTAGTTATTTAATAGATTTAACATGTTTAAGATTAATAGAAATACCATCTTTAAAAATAATATGTCCTAATAACTTACCCTTGGTAACACTAATAACTAATTTCTTTGGATTCAAAGAAATGTCATATTTTATGCATCTTGTGAAAACTTCACGAAGATGTTTTAAATGCTTTTTAATTCTTTTCAAATGCATAGTGAGGTCATGTAAATAACCCTGAATAACAATGCCAATCAAATCATCAAAAGTAACATGTGTAGCTCTCTAAAAAGTAGCTTCTGAATTTATCAATCTAAAAGGTATTTTGTTATAAGTGAAGGTACCTCTATGAGTAGTAAAATTAGTTTTATGTCTATCTTTAGGATTTAAAAAAATCTAATTATAACAGAAAAATCCATCCAATAAAAACATCATTTCTAATCTTACAACTTGCTACAAAATCTATCCTATACTTGGTAGAGAAAAATTATCGTCAACATTAGCTTTATTTAGATCTATAAATTCAACACATAGTCCAATATCACCATTTTTCTTCCTAATTGGCACTACATTAGCTACCCACTCTAAATATTTTATAGGAAAAATGATACCAACATCAATAATCTTTTCTAGCTCTTTATTAATGGTGTCTTTTAATAAAGAGTTATTTTCTTATATTTTTTGTCTTACATGTTTAATCCCAGGCTTAATAGGTATGCTATGTTTAATAATTTTAGTATCATAACCCTTAATATCTTTATATGACTAGGAAAAAATATCAATTAACTCTTTAAATAATTCAACAAATTTAACCTTCTCACTTGCAATAACTTGAATCCCTAAATAAATATATTTTGGATCCTTTTCAGTACCTAAATTGATGGAAATAGTTTTACCTATAATTCTCTTTGAAATTTCTTTCATTCTAGAGATTTTGGGTTGATTATTTAGTGAAAACATAGATTCTAAACTCACTAAACTAGCATAGAATTTATTAGTATTTAATCGCAAATAATCTCCACAATATAACACATAATTGTCATAATCAAAATAATTACCCCTAATGAAATAATTTATGTTCATTGCAATTAAAAATAGACCAACTATCATTTAAATCAATAATTTTAGGATTAAAAATTTCAGCATAAGATAAATCTGTGGTTAGTTTGTTTCACTTAGAGTTAGATTAGATGCAAAACCAATGAGCTTATAAGATCTAACATTATATTTTCTAAGAATATGAGTGATATTGAAAGCTTTAAAATGTTCAAGTAATGACCAAACCTTTTGCATATAGAGATGTAGGTGAGTTTGATTAGTTTTATATATTTTGTGAACTTGTCTAACAACTAATTTAAAATCTTAAAAAACTTATAAATGCTTAATGTTAAGTTTAATAGCCTTTTCTAACCATAAACATAATGCTTAAAATTCTACTGTATTATTAGTGTTTTCAAATGATAATTTATAAGTATAATAAAAAATTTTACCTCAAGAAGAATTTAAACAAATTCTAATACTATTACCTCGTTGAGAACAAGCTCCATCAAAGTAAAGTGACCATAAAATATTCTTTTCAAATAATTATTTCCACTTTAGCAATTCGTAAGTCCCAATCCTAGTTTCAACATAAGAAATAGCTAAAGAAGTAGATGATTCAATAGGTGTACTAGACCAATCTTCTCTTTTAATGAAAGCAATTTCATTACTAATAGAACCCCATGTGATATCCTTTCCAACAAAATCACTAGTTGATTTAGACCAATCTCTTCCTAATAATATAACGTAATTACTAGGGATATCTAAAACTTGATCATTAGTCATGCATCTAATTCTTTCATCTTTTACAATTTTAATGATTATCACAAAACTTACCCCAACTTTTGGTTTGTCTAGAATTAAAACTAGTTTCCTATTGTCAATTTCATAAGATATGTCTAACTGATCTGTAATGTATTTATGCATAATGTTCTTTGAGGCACTTGTATCTAACATAAAATTGTGGATTATCTTGTTAAAAATTTTAACCGTAACATAAAAAATAGGAATATAATTAGTAGGAGGATCATAATTTTGTGCAAAAATAGTTAATTACTTATTACTATCTTCTTCTTGTAAACTTACATAGCTTTAGGATTCTTAACAACTTCATTAATCTTATCAAATTGCCTTGGAAGACTAGATGCATTTATTAAAGAGAATACCACTTTAATTATTGATAAATCATCAATTATGTCATAAGTTTAACATTAGTTTCTCTTAAAATTTTAGGCTTATAATGCTGATATTGACTATTGTTATAACCAGTTGAGAAAATAAAATTTTGAGTAGCATTATCAGTTGAACCATTAGCATTATTCTAAACTATTTTTCCTTTACCATTAGAAGAAAAAATATTATTTGTTGCTTTATTATTTTGGGAAGAACTAAATTTTTTATTTCTAGTATTCATAACATAAGCATTCTCATTTTCTAATGGATCATCAAGAGTGTTTATATTGTCTACTAGATCTTCAAATATAAGATCTTTCCCTTGATTTTTTTTTAACTTATGAACAACACATGAATATAGATCATGATCCAATTCACATACATTATAGTAATAATCAATGCCTAAATTTTTATTTTCATTATTATTTTTATGTGATGAAGAAGGTTTATCATTAAACTATTTTTTAATAATGACCAACTCATTTTCTAGACTTTGAATAGCCATTAATTTTTTTGAATTATCTAAATTTAAACCTGAAGAAGATCTTTCCTTAAACCCAATGCATTTAAGCTTCTTTTCATCTTCCAGATTCATTTTATATTTTAAAAGTAAAACATTATAAATATAAAGTCTAGATAAATTCTTAGAAGGTCTAAGATCACATGGGATGTTTTGACGTAACTAAGTAAACCTATCACTAAAATAGTAAATGGTCTCACCTGGATCAAGAGAAAAATTCATAAGGTCATTGACTAGATCAAAATCTTCTTTAGTTTTCCCAAAGGATAACTCTAGCCAATCCTCAATATCCTTCCATGTATCAATAACCTTGATAGGTAGATTAATAAATACTTGGTAAGCTTTTACTTCAAGTATTTGGGAAAAAATTCTCAAGCAATTTTTTTCACTCATTATTCTAAGAGTAGCATAAACTAATCTAAAATCCTCTAAATGATCTTCCCAAGATTCTTTGAGAGCACCATAAAATGTTGGTATATTTAATCCTTTAAGAGAAGACAACTTACCAAAATGATTTCCAACATTAATTAGATTTGTTAAAATCCATAAAGTTACAACTATTTACTATTTTACTTGAACTTCTTCTTCATCTTCACCTTTAGTGAGATCATTTTGTTTTCTATTGTTTTGTAATCCCTAAATCAGATCTTGTATTCTTTGTTCTACTTTTGGTTACTCTTTCATTAGAAGTTTCAGTAGTTTTTACTTGAAAAAATTGATTATTTTAAACTTGATCTACTTGATTATATTGTAGATTTGTAACAATAGATTTGAAAAACAAAACAAAATAATTAAAAAAAAATAATCAGAAAGAAAATGAGTGTTAGGCTTAAAATTAACAACTAAAACTCTAGCTCTATCTTTCTAAATTCTTCTATTTGAATTAAGAATGTCTCATTGAGTCTCATATGTGAGACTAAAATACCAATCAATCTCAAATTTTGTAATCTCTTTTTCTTGGTTTATGACTTGAATGACTTATTAAAGGTTTTTAGGATGATTATACCATGCATAATATGTTAGATTAAAAGCAACATCAACTTGATCATAAATAATATTGATTCTAGATTAGATAATAGGAGGTTGTTGTCCTCCAAGTACCATGATCAAAAAGAAAATAAAACTTAAAAAAAATCAAATTTTTGAATGGTTCTCAAATGGAGTCACCAAATTTGTTGACGATGAAAATTGTACCATAAACAAATCAGCCCTTTCATCCATCATAGAGGTTAAGTTGGAATCATACTAGTCTAATCGTGTGGTTCTAAAGGTTTAACTATGATCTTAAAGCTATGAGGGTATATAAATGTTATGGGAAATAATAAATAAGTCATCAAATGTAATATATTCTATTATAACATCAGAAATCCAATTTATCAAATCATGAATCAGTTTAAACATGAATTTGTAATCTATCCTATTAGATAGAGAAAACCTATTAATTAGATAACCTCTTGAAAGAAAGAATTCTGATTTAGTAAAATAATGTATTTCAAGTAATATCTTTCCTTTGCTATAATATTTCCAAGTAACTTCAAAAGATAAACCAATAAATAGATTTGAGATAAGATAAAGGTAAATAGATATTCAATCAAGTAAAGCAAACACATAAGAGACAAACAAACAAAAACCAATAAACTAATAAAAATAAAAGTAAATAGAAAATAACTAAATTAAAATATAAAAATAAATTAATCTAACTATCTAAGAATTAACAAGTTGATGAACAATTAACAAGTCTAATAAATTTTAAAGAAAAAGGTTAAAAAGTCTAATCAACAATCTAAACTAAAACAAAACTAAAACTATAATTCGTGAAATATAAATTAAACTATGACTAACATACAAAATGACTAATAATAAATCTAATAAAGAAATTTAAAACTAAACTTAAGCTATATGAAAGGAACTAATCAAAGAACAAACTATATTAAAACATGCAGAGAAAGATCTATATAAGAAATCACTTACAAAAAACAAAAATAAAATAGTAAACTAAATAGATAGAAAGATAAAGATATAAACTAAGAAACAAAAAACAAAACTAAATTAATATAAGATAAACAAAAACTATATTTAAAATTAGAGTAAATATAAAATATAATAAAGTCTATGAGTCTCAGAGGAGAGTCACCTTAGCAAAATAAGATAGATTTTATTGAGAGAACCAACATCTTTCTTTACAAATATCTTGAGAGATAACTTTTACAATTAAAATAGATCAATGAGATGTCACAAAACAATGAAGTATTCATCATTATTCAGGTTGAATACTTGAATTTTGTGTATAGGATTACAAATGGTAATCATCAAAAGATGTTAAATTTGATAATCTTCAAATGTCTTTTATAAATGATAATAAAAATTGGATATACCTGTGTTGCCTAAGAAATTACTTAACCTTCATATAAAGTATGATTGGGTCTATTTGTAAAAGTCTTGCTATCTTAGAAAAGTTGCATAGAAAAGAGAGAGATGAACGATTGACTCCACAAAATATATGTCTTCAATACCTGTGTTGTTCTTCTCTCTTCAAATGAATCCTTGATCTCCTTTTATACTCCAAATTTAGTTGAAAAATAGGTTATAACTAACCTTAGTTATTAGTTTATGTTAACTAATTGAATTTAAAAGTCAATTAATTATAAACAGTTATCGGTTAAGGATATGTTTAATTAAGACTTAAAAGTCTTAATAGATCAAGTTTTTTTTAATATAGATCAGGGACTTATCTTAATGAGTGGGGACCCTCATCAATTAATAATAAAATAAAATACTTGTATCAATTATTAAATAAATAAATCAAAGTTTAATAAAATTTTATTTATATCAAACCATGATGTATATTCTCAAATTAACTTTATATATATATATATATATATATATATATATATATATATATATATATATATAAAATTAAGTCTATTATACTTCCTAAAACTATCAAAGATCTAAAAGTTTATGCATCAAAATTACAAGTCAAAATATCAAGTCTGAAAGTAAACTATCTACCAACTATAGTCCAACTAAAAAATAAAAAGTCTATCTAGATGACATCTAGTAGTTATCAAAATCTGAAAGTACTTCAATAATAGGCTTCTCATTCTCATTAACACCTTCATTATACTCCAGTTCAATTACTAGAAATTGTACCAATTTCATTCTAGAATCACGTGTATTGTCACCAATTTCTATATTGATTCACTTGAGTACTCTAACCTTAACTAGTGAATTTATATCATTCTAACTCACTGATCTTTTATTTGAAGTGGAAGGATGAATCTCAATCATATGATTTCTACCTACTGAAACAATTTTCTCTAAACTCAAATTCCTGCATCTTATGATGGGTTCACTATGAGAAGATGCCAAACCTAACTTCTTACATCCAAAAATAGGCTCTCTATGAGGAGATAAAGGCTCATTTGAAACTAAGAGAATGACAATATTAACAAAGTTTTTAGTGTGAACTATTTCAATCTCATGCTGAGTGGTTCCCTGATCAGGCTATGGTTCAACAATAAGCTCAATTCTTTCAAGAATGGGTGACTTGATTGGCAAATGATGTGGATTGCTTTGTAGATGATGTGAAGGGGTATTAACACCAAACCTATGCCCATAAAATCTTCTGTTTCCTCTATTACCCTTACTTTTGATTGGATTGAATGACAAATTATTTAGGATATTCTAAAATTTAAAGTCTACTACATCAAAATGAATGAACATCCTAGCACCTCTATGAAACCTAGGGCAAAATATCCTAGCCCTAAAAACACCTCTCTAAATATTTTTATTAGGATTTTACTAGTTAACATTACTACTAGAACTCTTCCCCAACATCTGTCATTATTACTCCTACTTGACCTATGCTGATCCCATCCAAACATCTTAATAATCTAAAATATTGATTATGAAGACTGAAAATCAACATATATTCATTCAAAATGAAATACAACTATATTCTAAACATTTAATCATATCTCAACATAAATTTTGAACTAAATTAAACCAAGTGTATCACTATATCCCAATAATATTATCAACTAAAACTTTAAAAATAAAATTATAATATCATAATTATATCTTAATCATATTTTGATTTATTTTAATGAAATTTATATCTTCAAAGTATTAACTTATCTGAAATCCAAACTAAATAAACCAAAATTGAAATGAAACCTTGGTGAAATTTCATAACAAACTCTACTTAATTTTTTTATCAAACCCAAAAATAATCCTGTCACCTGATTCTGGCCACATCTCAAAATGTAAAACCAAATAATATTTCAAAGTAGAAATCACTTATTTAAAATATAACCTTCATCAAAATTTCAACTGAGAAATAACTGACTTTTTCAAGATACTATTATTTCAACATTTAAATTCAATATAAAACCCAAGATTTCAATATTGAGATGTAAATTCAACATAAGTCTCATATTTTATCTAACTCTCTTTAAAACCAATATTTGTAACTGAAACTCATAGATGAAACTTATGGCTTACAGACCTTCTATTCATATGTTTGGCAATTTCCTGATATGTCTTTCTACATTATGACCGACCATATTTGTTCAAAACTTTTTAATTTATATCCATCTCATGAACTTTATAAAATAAATAAACCAAATTTGTTTCTATAGAAAGCTAAGGTTCATGAATTTAATAGTAGTAATTTTTTTAGAAAAATAAAAGACTTTTGAAACCCTTCTAAGGAATGTATGACAAACATAATTAATGACTTAAACATCAATATCTCAAGCATATACATATTCATTTTACATCAAAGCCCTATATGCACAAAATATGGTTTCAAAAAACTAAAGGATCATATAATTCAAAAATAATAGACCTGATAAATCCTAAAATTTAAGCATAGACTGAGAAAACCTTCCCATATTTCAAAACTTGATAGTCTCATTTCATAACATACATGCAAATTTCCATTTGGAATTGAAATTGATATGTATGCACCAAAATATTTTTTTTATCTAAAACCTTCAAGAAACCCCAAAAAGTAAAAAAACTCCTAGATGTTCAAATTCAAATGCAAATTTGACACACTTTCACTCTTTCTCAAGTTTTAACATATTAAAAACTATGAAGGATTTTACTTCAAAATCCAAGAAAATATGACACTTTAGAATGCTTCACCACAAAGTATACTCGCATGTTTTAAAAACTCATAAAACCATTTTATATCATATTAGGCACACATAACATCCTTTTAATATTTCATTGAGGTTGGCTCTATATATCTAAAATTTCTAACTTGAGTGTTGAAATAACAAATTTCTAAGTGTTTAAACCAATTTTAAACTATTATTAAAAGCCCACAAATTTACAAAAACTTTTATATTTCCAAACACCCAATTTCGAATCCAAATGACTCTATATTTCATTGAAGACTAGGAATATAGAAAACTAGAACTAGTCTTAGCCAATATTAATGTATGAGAAAGATATTCAAGACTATAAAATCATTCATTTTTCAAAATATTCATGTATATATTTCAAATCAATAACCTCCTCAAAACTTATTAACATGCAAATTATCATAATTTTCTTTTCATAACTATCTAAATAACTCATAAAATCCTTCAAAGAGTCATTAAATCCATTCATGGCATACCTAGTTATGCTTCACTGTTATCTTTTCTCTCAAAATCCTTATTTGCAAGTTAAAAACCCAAACTTCTAGAGCTCCACTTCCATGAGAAGTTTTCCAAAATGATTGAAAACATGAAAAACTACCTTATTTGTATTCACTAGCCTCCACCATAACTAACTTGATGATGTGCTCAATTCCTATTGGCTCATCAAAATTGAGATTGTACTTATTATTTCCTCTATCTAGGTTATCTAGAAACCCAAATTTAGTGATTACCAAAACATCCAATAAATCTTTATTAACTTTTGCCTTTTGAGGCATGTACTTGTTGCATTGAATTTTAGATCACCAAAATCTCTTGGAATATCTCGAAACATCATTGAATATGCCATCACATTAACTCTTCCATTAACTCTTCTACCAACTTGGTGCCAAGACATCTATCAATTACATAACATCTTCCAACTTAGCATCCTAGATCATATGGGGTTCAACCTTAAAACAAGTCATTCACACCATTCATATGCCTTTGAATTTATTTCAAGACACTTGAAACAAATGATCTATAAAACTACATGTGATACAACAAAAATTAACTCATAGGATATTATAAGCAATGATGTCATGATACTTCTTTTTGGTCACCTAGAAATTTCTTGATCTATCCAAATCATTTCCCAAATATAGAGTAATTAAATCATGAATGAATTTTAATCCTTTATAGTTAGGACATGCATCTCCATACTAGTAGGTTGCCCAAATTCATATTTCTCCTCTATACCATCTTAATTTTACTCCATGAGTATGGAAAGCCTTTTTTTCTAATTTTCCATTTCATCTCAACTATAGTGCCAATGATTATAATCATCTTCAAGAAAATAATTGTGTTTTAATCTACTTGGATGCTCATGATTATAACTACCTTTGGGAAAATCATTATAATTCTCCTGCCCTATAAGGGCATGTTTTCATTATGCTAATGATCATAACCACCTTTAGGCAAATCATTCTCTATTAACCCAATTGAGTCCTATTTTAATTTTTCTAATGATTATACCACCTTTGGTCAAATCATTATCTTTTTAACTCACTATGTTGATGATTATAACTACCTTTTGACAAATCATCTTTTTTATCTACCTAATTAGGGCACCTCTCTCTACCAATGATTGTAACTACCTTTGGGCAAATCATTCTTTTTATTTTACCAACTAGGGTATCTCACTATGCCACTTATTATAACTACCTTTGGGTACACTAGTATTTTCCACCCCCTTTACCTTTTGGGTCCCATCATCTTCCTTTTTTCAAGGGACTGATCACTGACCTTCTTTGTCACCTACTCCCTCAAGGGGGCATCTAGGGCTTATCTATCACCTATTGGGGTATTAGGCATTAAATACATTTTCATTATTTGAGAATACATGGTTTTTCCTATATCTTGTAATGCCTTTCTAAATATGGGCAAACTATAGACACCCCATTCTGGCCACAACTGGATTTTGACTAGACTTTAGATGGATTTCTACCAAATGGTGCAAATTAAGACTAGGAATCATTGAATGTAATAATTTTGTTATCACATCATTCATTAGTACTCAAAATAATGTTGAGGCATATTTATTTAGGCTATTATACTATATACAACAATAACCTCTCACAGATTCATCTTTAGTCACCTTGCAACCTAATAAATGGTAGTTTGGCCTATGGACCCATTAAGTAGGGAATTTGAACAATTCCTAAAAGAGATAAAATTCTAATCAAAATGAATCAAATAATTAAACAAAATTAAATGCTTAGATAAATAATCTATTTGTAGTTAATGAATATCTAAAAATAAAAATTCAAAAATTTAGAATGTCAAGCTTCTTCATCATTACTTTTGTGAGTTGTCAAGCTATCACAAAATATATAATTTAAGAGCCATGCTTATTAATTAAAAATCATAATTACATGTTCCTTCATTAACTCAATTAGAGTTAACTTTAACTCACCTAGGGTTAGTTTGAAATCATTCCATGCTTAAACCTTAACCTAATTCAGCTTGGGTGAGATTTAACTTTGGAGTCTGTAAATAGAACGCCTCACCTATTATTTAGAAACCCAAGTTACAACCTAAAAAATTATACTACTTAGTTCTACTTCAAACTTGGACTAACATTAGAATGGTTTATAGGTGTGGGATACCTATACTTAGACCAAACCTCTCGATTATGAGGCTAACTTATCTGAATATATCAAATTTGCTTAGTTTACTAAAACCTACTATGTTGTGAGGGGGTGAAAAGAGTTATAAGGATTAATAAAAGATAAATCCTATTTTAATGACGGTGATACACCTAAACTGCTAGTTTATCCACTCAATTTGAACTCATACAACATTATGAGCCAAAAATGGACTCAAAAACTATCTCTAAGGCTTATTTTTTAATAGTGTTTCACATGGAGGTCTTGATGTATGAATATAGGTTGGAGGTAAAGGGAGAGAGGTATACTTTGAGATACTATTCAACCTTGTTGCACTGCAAATCTAATCATCAACCTTTGATACTTCATACAACCTATAAAAGATAATTTATTAATAGATAAGTGTGGCAAGGACATGCTAAGAGAATATTCATCCACTTTTCACATCTAAAAAAGAATATACACACTATAATTTAATCATAAATATGCTATAATAGTCCATTTTATCAATCCAAGAGGTTTAAAAATCTCAATATTGGTAGAGTTCCATCATACCCAAGATAGGGATCTTGAAATTAGGCCTAAAAGCCTTAATATATAAAAAAATGAGAAGAGAAGAAGCCAATGTGGTGTAGAAGATAAAATAATAGGTTATTAAATCCTTAACTCAAGTAAAATTTTAGCTACAACTAATTCAAATAGTCCTCAAGAAATCTCTCCATGTTGATGGTGTTGCATGATCTTTGCATGAGCTCCTAGGCATTGAAAACAACATGGTGGGCCATCATGACTTGTTCAAACTCTTCCTCTTTCATGATACTCCATAAATTGTCAAATTAATATTCTTAACATGCATTAATTATCACTTTAGATCAGTCAACTCATGATAAGTGTTAGTTATTGCATGAATTAGCACTTGAAGACTAGTTGTGCATGTAATTTCCACTTGAATACCAGATATGTCATGTTATTTATCTTGAGGATTATATATCTATGGGTTTACACTATGCATTTACTCACTTCATTAGTTTTTTATGTCAATCTTCACTTACTTGCTTCACCAAGTGGGTCTATTAGGCCAATTAGGCATAGTAGCCTAAATACTTACACTTGATGGCTATAATAACCTGCATGAAACTTTGAAAACCTAACAATGTGATAATTTTAAGATATGAATCAATGGCTCATATCATGAAATGGGTCCTCCTAGGCCAGTAACACCTGTAAAGTGGTCAAATTGAGTGACTAGGTCACCTTTTCCTTCATTTCTTGTAGACTATCTGATTTGAAGAGACCAATAAGGGAATTTATAGGAATTTTTTAAAGCATATTATGATTTTAGGATGAATAAAAAGTTCTAAACAAGCATCTTCATTTATTTAAATCCATTAAACTGGCTTGTACCTCTATTTTTTCTACTTTTTCTTCAAAAAACCCTATTTTATGCCATGTATATATAGTTTCATACATAATGACACCATTTAAAATATCACCTCTAATTTTACTTCATGTTTCCAATGTTTATCAGGTTATTAATGGGGTTTTTATTTCAATAAAATTTACTTTTCTTAAAACTGGTCTATAGAAGGGTTTTAGGAGGGTTTTAAAGGTGAATCTTATTGACGATGGATCATAAAGCATGAACCTCCAAACTAGAAATTATTTCCATGGATATTTATTCCATAGACCCATAATTTTCCTAAGAATATTGGGATCCCATGCAAAAGGTGTGCAAAGATACATATGCAAATAAGTTTATTTGTAGGGTTTTGAATGCATTCTAGACATGCTTGTATTCTTAGTGATGGTTCATAAACATCAGATCCTTAATAAATATAAATCATTCATGTATTATAATTTAATATGGGTCCTCAAATCACACTAATATAATTTTTTCAAACTCCTTATGTGGTGAAAGATATGAGCTCTCAAACAAGAAGGTCAAAATGAGTGTGTAGATTGTGCAATTTGAGTTTGATCCAAAGGAAAAAATTGGAATTTAAAATGAATTTAAATAATTTAAATCATCTTAATTTCACATAAAACATATAATTTTACCTTTTCATGATGTCATCTTACTTAGAAATGGTCTGCAAGTGTCTTAAAGTGATATAGGCATTCTACGCCTAAAATTAATTTCTAAGTCTAAATGGCCAAATCTGGGTGTTGGAGGTCTAATTGACCTATAGGATTATATGAGGGGTAAAAACACATTTTTTCCCATTCATTTACACCTCTTGTGACCTCTTTTTACTACATAAGCTTCACTTTATCTCCATAGTTTATTAAGATTGCTTGTAGGAATGACTGTATGTTTTTGTAAAACATATGTCTATAAGACCTCTGTCATTAAATATAAGAGTTAATGGGGATTAATTTTTTTAAAACATGTTATTATAGTGATCAAAATCCTTAATATGAGTCTACATTGTCTCAAAACCCTATACTCTCTTTATGTCTCCACCCTAAGGTTTGCAAACAGTTATAACTTCTTAACGCCTGAGTTGGGTTTGATGCTCTTCCTTGATGAACCTAAGATATTACTATTATCAAAGGATGTTACTATATAATTTAATCTCTCCTCACCTTATATTATCTATTGATTTATTGAAACACCTCTCAACCCACCTTAGTATCACTAAAATAGTGTACATGCCTATTTTAACTATCTTTTCCTAAACTTGCCCTTAAGGGAATTTAACTTGAAACCTTAAATGTGATAAAATACAAAAATAATATGAGGAAATTAATTACCTTATATTTCATTATAAATATTATTATGTATATTAAACCCTCTGTCATGCTCTCAAACTTCTTAAAATCTTATTTGGTCTCCTCTATGACTACTAACAGACATGTGGGTGAATGTAACAAAATAGTGGATACATCCACTCTTATTTAAACTAAAAAATATTTTTGACATTTATAAATACTTATTATTACAACTCTTACCAAATTTCATACTTGGATCTTGCTTATAAAGGCTTGCAAATGCTTTTTACCAAAATTGACTAATAGGCTGCCTATGTTTTCTTGTCTTATAAGACCTATGACTGAGTATTCCTTCTTGAATCATCTTGTATTGGAGCCTAAGAGTGGAAAAAAGGATTTTGGAATGATATTATAACCTTCTTTCAATAATCCTTATTCTTCATTAGTCACCTTTCAACCCTATGCAACGTATGTCATACCATATCCCTTTAAGAAACCTCATTATGACATGACTATCATACTATTATAGGTGATTTCATGAGAATTGGAATTTATTGAGATAGATTTCACACTAAATTAGTAAATTTAAAAATTCCAAGTCACTTTAAACCATTCTCTCATTTCTTTCTCTAGCATATCCACTCTTCAAATAGTGTTTTTTGGATCTTACACAGTCCTATTCCGTACAATAAGCATATGTACTTTCAGGAGTTGATAGTAAATTTTATGATCTTGAAAAGAGTTTTAAAATTTTAATTTCTAATTTTAATTACATATAATTTCATAATTTACCTCTTTTACTAAAAATATCTTGAGTTGCACCTTGAGAGTATATGGATGTATCAATGGAATTTCCTACCTAGTATGGTTGTAGGTGGTCATTCTAAAGTTTGACCTTGAATTTATATTGCTTTGGGAAAAATTATTAATTTTATTTATTATTTAATATCTTTATTTCCTTTATGAATATTTCATTGATCATGAAACTCTATCATAGACTATGCTTGAATACTCTTGAAACTTAGATATAGGTCTGTCCTTTTGAGAAGGCTGTAGATGAATATTCATGAGGTGAATGACTGTGTCATTATGTACTTGAAGTTTATAGCTTAAAATTAATATTCACACCATTATAAGAGACTCTTAAATTTTTTTATAAACCTTGTTTAACCTAAAGAACATGACAACACTGCACAATCTTAGTTTGACATAGTATGTGCATGCTTCAAGAGCCTTTTAACTCTATTGTAGGTGGTCATTTCATGAAAACATGTATGATTTTTATCATTACAAAGGTGTGACTTTTGTATTAATCTCATGAACATAACTTACCACAATTTTTACCTCCACACTCATTTTTTACCTCTTGAAAACAAACCTTTCTCCTTAATAATCTTGACTATAGGTCCAAGTCTAGCTTTTGTATGAACTATGTACATGTTTTAAGATGCTTGGAGAGTTTGAATAAGTTACAAGATGTCCATCAATCCTTAAACTTTTAAAATTATCTCTATTAGTTCCAATAACTCACTTGAAAGTCAAACTTTATTTAAAGTCTCTTTCATAGCTCTGCCCACTCTTTGGGCTTATGACTATGTCCTTGAAGAGATGATTGTGGGTTACCTTTCTCTAAGGATCTTGACCCTATATCAATCCAATGATCATATTGATAAGACCTTGAATGATTCCTAATTCCAAAAATGAGTTATATGATCCATACATTCTAAGATTTCCATTAAGGTTTTAAGATTATTTCTATAGTGCATTTGATTCCCCCTTTAACATTGCTATGGGCTACTATGTATGCTCCATTTTACCATACTATGTGTAGGTTTTAGACCTTGAGAAAGTTAAAAAAAAATTCTTATGGAAATTTTCCTTTAGTTACTACAATCTAAGGATAGAGGAATGAACCAAATCCTTTAATAAGGTATTCACTAGTTTCTCTTTCCTTTGCATCTCCATGAAAACTCCTAATTATGATTTTTATTGGCTATAGGTGGAGATTCTTGACTGTTTAGTGGTTTTAGTAAGGTATCATACCACATTACATGACCATAATTCTTTTGAAACATTCTTGACTCCTATTGATAGTGAAAACATGAGATGGAGGTGGTTATAAGGTGATATGATGGCAATGGATGATGGAAAACATTGAATGAAGGTGGTGATGTAGCCTTACAATAGTGAAAAGGTAGTGAGAAGATAGTGTAGATGGATGCAATATGATGGAGGTGAAAACAAGCATGAAAAGTGTATGCCAAGACCATATTGAAGGTCTTTGTCAAGCATAATTATCATCCTCAACAAGATAGGACAATTTGAATGCCTTTGAATAAGCATATGTTGCTAAAATTGAAACCTAAGAGTCTGTTAAAACCTTAACAAATGCTAAGAAACCTTAAAATTTGTTAAACTATGACTCCATGAAGATGTTAAGAGCACATTGATGGACTTATTACCATGGATCCTTTTAGGAAATTTTTAAAAATCTTTAATGAGGAACACATGACATGAATTAAACCCCTTAAAACAAGAATCTAATAAATATTGATGTTCCTTCTCTCTCATGAATCATACAAACTCTTTTCATATGCTTGCACACTGCATATTTGCATTATATCAATTATTGAGCTCCATATGAACTCATATGTGTGAAAATAATTTAAATAATACCATGGAAATGTGGCTCATGCTCTTAAGAAACTCCACAAACTTAAATTTTTCTACCATGATGCCCAGATGAAGAGAAAACTCAGAAAACTGATTGTCTGCTTGGATGAAGGAGACATAGTGAATGCCTTGAATTAAAAAGGATGTTTCATAAAGAAGATATGAATAAATTAAGAAACAATTACCATAATTTTTTCTCTACCCAAAATTTTAGACCTTGATGTTCTCTCTCATGGCCGTACCACTTGCAAACTTGAAGGGCTCTTATTATGTGCAAAGAATCAAGGTGATTAGAAGGAACAAATTTTGAACCTATTTTGGATTTTTTTGACATGAAAATCTTGTGTAACACCTATAAAAACTCCATATTCAAACTCTAAGGCTCAACTATATGGTAAAGGTTGTACAATCCATACTCCCTGCATTAAAACACATAGAAATGGCCTTTTCTTTGCATTGTCTTCATATTTCAAGTTTGAAACCACCAATTTAGGGAATAATAAAGAATAAAATGAGTCATTTGGGAGATTATAATAATTAATAATTCTTTTATGATCAAAATTGGGTCAAAATTGGCATGTGGGAGTATTTTGAGGCCAAACTATGCTTAGAGTTCCATGAAAAACTATTTCCAAAGTGTGAAACTTAATGACTAGGGTAATGACATAACTTTGAATTAAATTGAAGGTATTTTTAATGGTTTAATATCATTTTTACTCCAAATTTATCATTAAAAGACTTAAAACCTTTACTTTTATTCAACATACCTATATTAGATCACCATGCATAGGCTTATAATAGTGCCATGAAAAGTTTCAAGTTATAGGGGGTGGCATTTGGCCTTGACAGGCCAAATTGCCAACATTTTTGGTGACTAATAGGGGTTGACCAGCCTATTGGTCAAGACAACTCACTATATTTTCATGACTATAATAGTTTTGAAACATAATAACATGACTTGATGACTCTCTTGCTTTCCAAATAGACTATGTGCTTTTAAACACCTCTCTTAACTGCAATAACAAGACTCAAAAGAAATAACACAAAAACATAAATAAACTAAGAAGCAAACAAAATTAACCTAAAGAAATAAAAGAAAATAAGACAAACACAACAACAATAAGGAAATAGACTACTATTTATGCTATTCACTTTTTGAAACATGACAAATAACCTAAAACAACTAACCTAAATTCAAAATATTTCCTCTAGGATCAAATGGAAAATTTGATTATCCACCATTAAACCTTGAAGTATGATTATCACCTCTTAATAGTTTCTTCTTGTAGATAGGAGCATTTTCATGTTCATGGTCTATTGGGGATGTATCTAGGCCTTTTTATTCCTTTCTTAGCTGCATAGATTGTACATGTGAGCCCAAAATGTAGTCATACTCTTCCCATATTCTTCTAATTTTTAAGAAAAATGTTAATTCTACTTCATTCATGGGTTACCAATGATCAACCATGTCTTGATTGATACTTTCATTCTTCTCCACATGGAATGGTGACTTGTCAAGACATTCATTATGGACATCTTGAACCTATTTAGGCATGCTAAAGGACAATATTTCTTCATTTGGTCTATCTTTAAGAGTATCAACTTGAGTTATTACCTCAGCAAACATTTCTTCATTCCTTACATCATCATGTACCTGCTCTTCTTATGGTAAAAACTTGATAGGTTTAGTATTTGATTGGTCTTTAACATCCTCAATAGAAAGTGTGAGACATTTAAGAGCTTGATATTCTTTAAAAATAGTCATATATTTCTACCAAAAGTCATCATTGTCACCTTGACATTCATCTTGAAACTCATCTTCTTTGGTTGGTCCACACTTATTTATGATAACTGTTGCAAGTTCATGAGAAACATCTTAATGGAGGACAAGTAACATGTGACCAATAATCTCTTGAGAAACAACCTCTTTTTTCTTAATTAAAACCTCTTATTCTTGTGTCTCATCTTGCATCTAAAGCTCATCTTCTAATTTAACAATCTCTTTTAACTCATCTTCTTTTGCATTCTAAGAGATTGAATCAGTCCCAATGATGATTTCTTGTTCTTGATCACCTGAGTCATTCTCATTTTTTATCACTTTAGCTACATATTCTTCACCTAGTTAACAAAGGAGAGGCTCCTTCTTAAGAGTTGGTATGGTGGATCCCTGAAAATACTCAAGAAAAGAGATAAGTCCAAAGGTGTTGCCATGGAGGCTTGATTCTACTCATGGGGCTGCTCAGCATGGACATCCATCACCTGCTCTCTCTAATACATTTATCCTTGAATTTATTTCCATGAAGGAAAGGCCTTAGGATTTTGAGGATGGATAAGAGGAGGTTTAATTATTTCAAGCTTAATTTTGACTTCAACATCTTGACTAATGTTTGAATGCTCTTCTTTCTACCTTGACTACTACATTTGTTTCCAAGTCATGAACTTGGGTTTAGGGACCTATTATATTGTAATTGTTTTAGCCATGGGTATGAAATGAAGGACTTGTTACTAATATTATTTTTCCTTTAAAGCTACTATTGATTGATGAAGATGTTGATTTTCAAGCTCAACTTGTTTGGTAAGGTGAGCCTCAAAGTCATGAACCAACTCACTAGAGATCTCTCCCTATTGATCAAAAGATGAAGGCTCTTGTATGATCTACCATGAAACATGTGATTTATCCTTCTTAAAAAAAACTTATTCCACCTTTTGAGATCTTTATTGGGTAGACTTACAAGTAGGAAATCTTGGCAAGGTCTGAATGGAATCTTGAGGACTATGATTTATGTTTGTTTGATATTCATGAAGAAAAAAGGGCAGTTCAATGGGGAACCAATGTATCTCATGGACTATCAATTTTTCTTCAATGCCTATAATTAGACCACCTATGTCAAGGATATGACCATTAAATTTTGAATGGCCTTGTATTATGAAAGATGCACACACTTCTTTAGCTTACTATAATGAAGCTGTCATGCTCTCAATCTCATGCTTGGGGATCTCCTATCCATAACTCTTTCAAGTGTCTATGCTCAACATTTTGTTCTCATATATAAATAAATTTTGTTTAAATCTTGATATGGATTATTATGGAATTTTATTGAGTTCTCCCCCATATGATATCATCATTCATGTGATAGAATTCTCCCCCATATGGGGACATGTGATAGAATTCTCCCCCATATGATATAATCATTCACCATAAGACACATTAAAACCAATGAATTTATGAACAAACACTACCCTTTACCTCAGAGATGATGACCATATGAATACTTTAAACTGATTGTAAAGACTAAGATGCTAAAAATGAGTACTCCAATGCTTAGATATGTGTCCCATCAGGCATGCCAAAATTTTTAGCAACCCAAGTTGTACCCTATTGAAGTATACTACTCAGATCTGGTTTAAACTTAGACTAACATTAGAATGGTCTGTAAGTGTGGGATACCTATTCTCAGACCAAACCTCTAGATTATGAGGCTAGCTCCTATGAATATATCAACTTTGATTAGTTTACTAAGATCTACTATGTTATGGAGTGGGGGTGAAAAGAGTTATAAGTATTACTGAAAGGGAAATCTTATTCTACTAATGGTGATATACCTAAATTTCTAGTTTATCCACTCAATTTAAACTTATACAATACTAATGAGCCATAAATGGACTCAAAAACTATCTCTAAGGATTATTTTTTAATAGTGTTTCACATGGAGGTCTTGATGTATGACTATAGATTGGAGGTAAATGGAGAGAGGTCTACTTTGAGACACTATTCAACCTTTTTACATTGCAAATCTGATCATCAACCTTTGACACTTCATATAGCCTACAAAAGATAATTCATCAACAAATTGGTGTGACAAAGACATGCTAAGGGAAGATTCATCTAATTTTCCACATATAAACAAGCATATACACACTAAAAGTCAATCATAAAGATGTTATAATAGTCCATTTTATTGTTTTAAGAGGTTTACAAATCTCAATCTCGACAAAGTTTCATCATTCTTAAGAGAGGGATCTTGAAACTAGGCCTAAAAGCCTTAATATATAGCAAAGTAAGAAGATAAGAAGTCAATGTCACGTACAAGAGAGAAGAAGAGGTTATCCAATCCTTAACTAAAGTATAATTTTAGTTATAACTAGTAAAAATAGTCCTCAAGACATCTCCCCATGTTGATGGTGTTGCATGATCTTTACATGAACTCCTTAGCATTGAAAACAAGGCATCAGGCCATCATGACTTGTTTAAACTCTTCCTCTATCATGATATTCCATAACTTTTCAAATTAATCTTCTTAACATGAGATTAAGTTAAGTGAATGACTTATTCCTTCTTTGATACTTAGAACATGCATTGATTATCATTTTAGATCAGTCAACTCATGATAAGGGTTGGTTATGTATGAATTAATAATTGAAGTCTAGTTATGCATGTGATTACCACTTGAAGACTAGATATGTGGCATGATTTGTCTTAAGGATAATTTATCTATGTTTTTCCACTCTGAATTTACTCACTTCATTATTTTTCCATGCTATTCTTCACTTATTTGACTGACCAAGTGGGTCTATTAGGCCAATTAGGCATAGTAGCCTAACTACTTGCACTTCATGGATATAATAACCTAAATGAAACATTTAATACCTGAAAATATGGTGAGTTTAAGACATGAACTAATGGCTGATATCATGAAATGGGCCTTTTAGGGCAAATAACACCTGTATAATGGTCAAATTAAGTGATTAGGTCACCTTTTCCTTTAGTTCCTATAGACTAGCTGATTTGAAGAGACCAAAAGGGAATTTATAGGTATGGTTTTTAGCATATAATTATTTGAGGATGAAGAGAAGTGCCAAGCAAGCATCTTCATTGATTTGAATCCATTAAACTACCTTTACCTCTATTTCTTCCTATTTGTCTTCAAAAAACCCTATTTTTTGCCAAGTCTAATTTTTTTTTTACATCATGGTACCATTTTTGGGACCCCTCTAAGTTTAATTCATGTTTCCAATGGTTATTAGGTGATTCATGGGGTTTTGATTTCAATAAACTTCACTTTTCTCAAAACTAGTTTGTAGAAGGGTTTTAGGAGGGTTTTGGATGTGAACCTTATTAACAATGGTTTATAAAGTATAAAACTCCAATAAAAAAATTATTTCCATATATATTTATTCCATATACCCCTTAAACTTTATTGAGAATATTGGGTTCCCACACAAAAGGTATGCAAAGATACACACATAAATAACTTTGCTTTTAGGGTTTTAAATACATTCTAGACATGCTTGTATTCTTAGTGATGGTTCATAAAACTCAAATACTAAATAAAAATCAATACTTCATGGATTATAATTTAATACATATCCTTATATCATGCTAAGATCATTTGGTAAAACTCCTCCTATGGTGAAAGATATGAGCTCTCAAATAGGTAGTTCAAAATGAGTGTGTAGACTGTGCAATTCAAGTTTGATCCAAAGGACCAAATTTACCTTTAAAATTCCTTTTAATTATTTAAATAATATTAGTGGCACATAAAAAATCTCATTTTACCTTCTCATGGTGTCATCTTTCTTATAAAGGGTCTTCAAGTGTCTTAAGGTGACATAGGCCTTCTAGGCCTAAAACTAGATTTTAGGCCTAATTGGACAAATTTGGGTGTTGGAGGTTTAAGTGACCTATAGGATTATATTTGGGGGAAAAAATTATTTCCCTTTAATTTCCACCCCACGTGACCTCATTTTTATTCTTAAGCTTCACTTTATCTCCATAGTCTCTTAAGACTGCCTGTAGGAATGACTATATGTTTGTATAAAATAGAGGTCTATAAGTCCTTTGTCCTTCAAGAGAAGAGTTAATGGGGATTTAAACTTATAAAACATGTTATTATAATGATCAACATATTCAATCTTAGTTTACATTCTCTCAAAACCTTGTACTCTCTTCATATCTCCACCCTAGGGTTTGCAAATAGTCATAGCTTCTTAACCCCTAAGTTGGATTTGATGCTCTTCCTTGTTGAACCTGAATTATTACTATTATAAAAGTATGTTACCATATCATTATAATATCTCCTTACATTACAATATCTAATAATTCATTTAAACACCTCTCAACCCACCTGAGTGTCACCAAAATAATGTACATGCATATTTTAACTCGCTTTTCCTAAACCTACCCTCAAGGGAATTTAACTTGAAACATTGAATGTGATCAACTCCAAAAAACATATGAGGAACTTCATTACCTTATCTTTCCTTATAAATATTTTTATGGAGATTAAACCCTTTATCATGCTCTCAAACTTCTTAAAATCTTATTTGGTCTCCTCTATGACTGCTAACAAACATGTGGGTGACTGTAAAAAAATAGTGGATACTTCAACTCTTATTTAGACTCAACCAAGATAGTGGACACTTATGACCACTTATTATTACCACTCCTACCAAATTTCATACTTGGATATTACCTATAGAGGCCTGTAGATGCTTTTTACCAAAAGTGACTAGTAGGTTGCCTATGTTTTCATGTCTCATAAGACCAATGAATGGGTATTCCTTCTTGAATCATATTTTATTAGAGCCTAAGAGTGTTAAAAAGTATTTTTAAATAATATTATAACCTTATTTCAATAATCCTTACTCTTCATTGGTCACCTTTCAATCCTATGCAACCTATGTCACACCATATCCCTTTAAGAAACCTCATTATGACATGAATACCATACTATTATTGGTGGTTTCATGATAATTATAAGTGATTGAGATTATTTTCACTCAATTAATACCTTTCAGACCTCCAAGTCACTTGAAACCATTCTATCATTTCTTTCTCTAGCATATCCACTCTTCAAACAGTGTTTTTTGGCTCTTACATAGTCTTATTCTATACAATAAGCCTGTGTACTTTCATGAGTTGATAGTACCTTTTATGATCTTGAAAAAGGTTTGAAAATTTTAATTTTTCATTTGAATCTCATAAAATTTCATAAGTTCCCTCCTTGATTGAAAAGGTCTTGAGTTTCACCTTGAGAGTATATGGATGTATCAATAGAATTAACCACCTAGTATGGCTATAGGTGGTCATTCCAAAATTTGACCTTGACTATAAATTACTTTGGGAAACCCTCTTCATTGTGTTGATGAGTTCATATCTCCATTATCCCTATGAATCTTTCATTTATCATGAAAATCTATCATATATTGATGGTTCCATAAAATGGCTCATTATATCTACAAAATAACATCCTTGTTCTTGCATAAGAAGTGGAACTAAATGTATTTTCTAAACTTATGGTCTATTTAGAATAAAATAATAAGTATATATTAAGGTTATGTCTTTAGAATTCCTTGTTATCTATTAATTAGCTATTATTAATGATTACTGAGAAAAAGATGTCAATGAGTGCATATAAAGTTCATACTAAGCTAAAAATGATTAAAAGTATGAAGAGTAACCATTCAAAAATAATGTTGGAGTAGTGTCAAAGTATTTTACAACAAGATCTAGTATTCTGGTCAAGATATGGACTCCTACATGCTTTTTACATAATCCCACAATAGCTCTAGATTGTAATAGGCTTGCTCCAACATCTATGGATTACAATAGGCTTGCTATGAACAAGCTATGAAGTACATCAAACTACATACAAAACAACTAAAAATTACATCAGACCAACTATGGATTACATCAGCCAGCTATGAATTTCACCAGTCTTGTTATGGATTTCAATAGGATTACTATGAATTTCACCAGGCTTATTACAGATTTCAATAGGTTGCTAAGGATTTCATTAGAATTACTCCAAACTTCAAGAAAACCACTAAAAACTTCTTTGGAAAGTATTTCTAAGAGTATTTCAATATTCCAGCTATCATGAATAATTATTTCCATTTATATTATTTCTATATGTAGATTTTTATGTATAGATTTTACATAATAGATTATATTCAAATATATGTAATTTTATTCCAATAAATATATATCTCATATTTGGTGGGGATCAAGATTATGTTGTAATATGTTTTATTATTGGAATAAATATCTCTCTCCATATTTTGTGGAGATTGAGATAGGATAGAGTATCTTGATTGTTACTCCCAAATAAGGTGTTGGTTGGAAGCATGCATTATAAATGCAACCTTCCACAACCTAATGAAATAATCAATCAATCAATGCATTTTTCCTTCCATCATTCTGAGAAACCTATTCTAAAATTGATGTTTTGAATAAATCCTATTTTGCAGAATGAGTTGGCCACTCATTCCAAGGAATATGGATCCATGTATTTTTATTTTATTTCTTTATTCTAAATTATCACTTTGCTATAACTTATTATTTTATTTCTTTATTGCTGTAAATGTTTTTCTTTTGTATAGCTTGTTATAAACTTGTAGGTATTTTACGTGTTTATCCTTCATTTTCAATTCAACAATTATTTTTTTGCAAGTGTGCTTTGATTATAGCAAGTGTGATTTTTAATTTTAGCAAGTATGATTTTTAATTCTTGCAAGTATGGAGTGTGATAGAATAAACCATTTATCAAAGATCTCTTTCTCCTTTTGCATACAACCTTTAGACACTAGCCCTAGATTGACATTATTAAATTAAAGGTATTGATGACACCCATCATATATAATATGCTTGAATACTCTTAGAACTTGGAGATAGGCCCAACCTTTTAAGAAGGCTATAGGTGAACATTCATGAAGTGAATGACTATGTCATTATGTACTTGAAGTTTATATACTAAAATAACTCTTCACACCATTCCAAGAGACTCTTAAAATATGGTAAAAACTTTATTGAACCTAAATAACATGACAACACCTCAAAATCTTAGTTTTACATAGTATGTGCATGCTTCAAGAGCCTTTTAACCCTACTATAGGTAGTCATTTCATGAGAACATGTCTAAGTTTGATCTTTATAAAGGTATTCCTTTGGTATTACTCTCATGAAAATCACTTAACATACTTGTTACCTCCACACTCATTTATCTACCTCTTAAAAAGAGACCTTTATTCTCAATAGTCTTGACTATAGGTCCAAGTTTGGCTTTTATATAGACTATGTACAAGTTTTAAGATGCTTGGAGAGTTTGAATAGATTAAAATATGTCCATGATTCCTTATAAAATGTTCTCTATCATTTCCAAGACCTCACTTGAAGGTAAAACTTTCTTAAAAGTCTCTTTCATAGCTCTACCCATTCCTTGGGCTTATGACTGTGTCCTTAAAGAGATGACTATAGGTTGCCTTTCTCTGAGGATCTTAACCCTAGATCAACTCAATGATCCTATTGATAAGACCTTAAATGATTTTTAGTGCCAAAAATGATTTAAACGATCCATATATTCCAAGATTTACATCAAGGTTTCAATATTATTTCTATAGTGCATTTGAATCCCCATTTAACATTGCTATAGGTGACTATGTATGCTTTATTTGACTAGACTATGTGTAGGTTTTAGACGTTGATAAAGTTATAAAAATAGTCTTAGTGAACTTGTCCTTAAATCAATATAATCTAAGGATAGAATAATGAACCAAAGTCTTCAATGTGGTATTCACTAGTCTCTCTTTCCTTTACATCTCCATGAAAACTCTTGATTGTGCTTTTTGTTGGCTATAGGTGGATATTATTAACTGTTTAGTAGTGCTAGTAAGGTAGCATACACATTGCATGACCATTGTGCTTTTAAAATATCCTTGATTCCTCTTGATAGTGAAAACATGAGATGGAGGTGGATAGAATGTGATATGATGGTAATAGATGATGGGAAACATTGAATGGAAGTGGAGATGGAGCCTTACAATAGTGAAAAGGTAGTGAGAAGACAATGCAAATGGATGCAATATGATGGAGGTGAAAAAGAGCATGAAAAGTGTATGTAAATACCATATTAAAGGTCTTAGGAAATCATAATCACCCCCCTCGACAAGATAGTATAGTTTGGAGGCCTTTTAACAATCATATGGTGCTAAAATATAAACCTAAGAGTCAACTAAAACCTTAACAAATGCTAAGAAATCTTAAAATTTGCTAAATTGTGACTCTATAAAGATGTTGAGATCACATTGATGGCTTTCTTGCCATGGATCCTTTGAGGAAAATTTTGAAAATATTGAATGAGGAACATATGAAATGAATGAAATCCCTTCAAACAAGAATCCAACAAATCTTGATGTTCCTTTTCTTTCATGAATTATACAAACTCTCTTCATATGCTTACAGACTATAGATTTTCATTATATGCCTTATTGAGATCTATATGACCTCACATGTGTGAAAACAAGTTTAAAAATTCCATGGAAAGATGGATCATGCTCTTGAGCAACTCCACAAACTTAATTTTTTCTTCCATGATGCTTAGATGAAGAGAAAACTCAAAAAACTAATTGCTTACTTGGATGAAGGAGACAGAGTGAGTGCCTTGACTTCAAAAGGATGGTTCATGAAGGATATAAAACCAAATTGAGAAAAAATTACCAAATATAGAATATCTTTGAGACCCTTTCTCTACCCAAATTTTTAGACCTTTATTTTCTCTCTCATGACCATACCACTTGCAAACCTAAAGGGTTCTCACTATGTGCAAAGAAGCAAGGTGAATGAAGGGAACTAGTTTTGAGCCTATTTTGTATTATTTTTTCATGAAACTCTTGTGGAACACCTATACAAACTTCATATTCAAAATATAGGCCTCATCTATATGGTAAAGGCCATACAATCCATACTCTCTACATGAAAACACATAAAAATGGCCATTTCTTTGCATTATCTTCATATTTCAAGTTTGAAAGAACCAATTTAAGGCATTTTGAAGAATACCATGATTAATTTTGGATATTATAACAAGTAATAATTCTTTTATGATAAAAATTGGGTCAAAATTGGCACATGGGAGTCTTTTGAGGCTAAACTATGCTTTAGAGTTGCATGAAAAGCTATTTCCAAAGTATGAAACTTAATGTCTAGGGTAATGACATAAATTTGAATGTAATTATAGGTATTTTTAATGATTTAATAGTGTTTTAACTCCAAATTTATCATTAAAATATTTAAAAACTTCAATTTTAGTCAACATACCTATATTAAACCATGATGCAAAGGCTTATAATAGTGCCATGAAAAGTTTCAAGTTATAGGGGGTGGCATTTAGCCTTGACAGGCCAAATTACCAACACAATTGATCTTTAAATTTTTCTCAGTGTAATGTTATTATGCTAAAATACCTCCATGAAGCTCTTCTAGTAGTGTTACCATGTCAAATTCATAAGCCAAGCTAAGCCAACCAACCAAACCAAGGTGCGAACCAAAGGTGGAGCAAATGGAGCTTCATTGACAAATATTTCTTGATGTATATAGCCAAAAAAACCACTTTAATAAGCCATTTTGGATCTACAAGGAAGGTAAAAAGATTATTTCTTTTATTTTCTAGTTGTATTTTCATTGTATGCTTGTTACATATTCTCTCCCTAATGTCTAGGCTAGAGGTGTTAGTGTTTAGTGTGTTAATTTTGATTAGATTTTATTGACTAACATTATACTAATATCCCCTCTATGGATTCCTTATTCACAAATAGTATATATCAACACACTATATATTACTTAGCTATCACATCTATACTTTTATGCTTAATCAAAGAAGGGCCTAAGTGAAATTAATTCTATCATACTATGCATGTTGATTATGCACATTCTCTAAAGGAGAACTATATGTGATATGAGACCCTTAGCATTGGTGTTAATATAAGCAATGACTAGGACAACAGGGGTTTTGTCTTGCATAATTGTAATATCACACAACCCAATTTTTCTCTTTCTTTTGCATTTGATCCAATTGTTATTTCATGTTTATAGGTGTTCACTAGAGTTTTGAAAGAGATTAATGTAAAATAGTGACACATAAAAACTTACATAAGTCATAGAATCACCTACAAACCCTCAAAATCTCCTAGAACATATTTTAAAGTTTTAGGCAACTCTTCTACAGAAGGACACTAGTGCCATTGGAAATATTATCTTTATAAGGGCATTATTGTTTGAAGACTATTTTCAACTAAAATAATAGAATGAAAGATGTTTGGCTGATCTCTAAGCCTATTCTAACCTCCTGATCCATGGAAATGCCTATTTTGCTCTAGATAAGTACACTTTCTCACTATCTTTACTATATTAGTAAAACATTGTCAAATTAACTATTTCTTGTATTTATTTCAATTTATTATTATACTCAACCCTTTAACAACCTAGGATTTACATCTACTAAGTCTTAAATAGTTAAAACATTTGGTGAACCCAACTTACTTTGAATATTGTGTAAAACCCTAGTTTAGCCTAAGTTTTAGTTTCTTCATTTTTTTTGTGCACTAAATTAAGTTTTAAAAATTATGTTTTTTATCTTTATTTTTGGCACAACTTAACTCATCCAAATCAGTCCTATATTAGGGATTAATTATTTTAATATAATTTTTTTAAACAACCCTTATCAAACTCTAGTTCCACATACTAGGTTTCTATACATCCAAATAGTAGCCTTTAGGGTTTCAAGTCCAATCTAAATTTTTCTATACTTTGGGTTGAATATTTCCTATAGTTACACATATATCTATGTTAGATTACTTTCTACCTATTGTGTTCTTGCTATTCATTAGTTACATTATCTTCTTTGACAAGTTTAAAATGACATCCAAGAAGCCACTTACCCCTCAGTTGATGAATTTTTGAAATTTTATCATACTTATAATAAATAATGAATAAATTTTCAAGATTGCACATTAGAACATGATATTTATTTCATTTATAATGATGATGATTATTGTTGTAATGATGGATATGTGGATTACTATGAGCATGAAAATGAAAGTGTTGATGAAGATATACTAGATTTAACTTATTCTCTTTCCTCTCCCTCTTCTCTGACACTTTAAAATCAAACTAACAATATGATTCAAAAAGAACCTCTTGTTGGTAGTGTTTTGTTCCAATGTGATCTTAGTTTTTAAAACACTTTATGTACCTCCTTATTCAAATAAAAATAATATAAGTGCAATAAATGAAATCTACTTTTATGTTTTAATCTTATAGGACTTAGTGTATATAAATCATATGTTTGTTAAAGATATGAGTAGACTAAATCAAGGAAGTAATATGAAATATATACAACGACTGATTTGTTATAGAATTGACTAGCTTTAACTTTTATAGAAATAGTAATAAATAGTGCAAGTAAGAACTTAACTAGAAAACACCTAATACTGATGATTTGGGTGCTATATACTAAGATGAAAGCTGGTTTGAGTGTCATAAACTAGATCCTATTATCATAACCCCTTTTGGATAGTAGTCCCATAATTGGATAATAACACTATTATTGGAAAAGTGGTATTAGTGTCTTGATATTGGTGGTAGTGTCCTCTATGTAGGACTGTCCTGAGCTTTTAGGTGCACCTACATCTGGATCTCTAAGGTCTATTCTTACGTAAATGAATTATGTAACTCTATATTTTTTCTATATTGTCTAATTTATTGTGTAAACCCTAATCCTCTACGTAACTAGGGCATGAACTAAAAAGTGTGTTTGTTAGTAGGGTAGGATGGACATTCTCAACACACCACTGTGAAGAGAGTTGCCTACATACCAATACCTCAAGGAGGGATCAACCCTAATGTAGTTATCTCCACCTAAGTGCTAGTGCAAGTCTATGTTATGCTAGTATGATAGTGGAATTGAGTGTCTTGAATGTGTTTGAGACTAGAAATATGGATAATCTAAGCTTAGGGATACTATATATAGTGGTATACAAAAGTAGGGTAGAATAGAAATTGATAACCTTAATTTTCCATCTAGTGGTTAGAGGGATAAAAGTCATATATTTATACTATTCTGATGATTGTGTTGGTGATGAAAGATGTATAGACCAACCTTAGGAATTTTTAGTTTTAAAAATTTGGGAAAAGATAGGGCAAAGGACATTAGTGCCATTTTAGGGACATTAGTACCATGTGGTGCTAGTGTCCAGTTGGTAGAGCATTAGGCACAAAGGGCCAAGATCAAGAAATGAGGGTCTAGGATTGCCTTGGAGCTAAATAGGGACATTTTTGGCTGACATAAAGGTTGGATAAGTGTGATAAATAGGCTCTAAGATAGCTCTAATGAAAGTTAGGGTTATGTAGTCTTAAGTAGCACTCTTAGCACTCAAATACCAATTTTAGATGATTACATGTACCCCCCTTTATTCTATAAATGTAGCAAATAAAATTGACTAGGATAAAGGAAAAATAAGTGTACTTGGACTTACCTAAGAGGTGAAGCTCGTAAAGTTAGGAGTGAGTATGTGAAACATGCTCTAATGCATATCTTTCAAGTGAAACATACATAAATCACTCCTTACTTAAGAGATATCAAAAGTAAAAGGATAAGTTGGGTAAAGAAGTATAACTAAGTAAAGATATTGGAAAGAGGAAAGGAATTAATACACCTGATTGGGTATGTGAACCAATGTATGAACTTGGTGATAACCTGTGTGTGTATGTATATAATGATTAATTAGTGAATAGCTTAGATTGAGCTAATGAATTTTTCAATCTTGATGTGTAAGTAGTTCAAGAATTCAATCTAATTTTGACTCCATCATTTCCCACCCCTTTTTGGTGGATCATGACCTATGAAAAGATTGGATTGGACTGATAGTGTTTCCAACCCTCTCATGTAGGTGGCTAAAGAACTCAATTAAGCTATGAATCCATCATTACCTACCCATGTATATTAGATGCATCTAAAAATAAATTATGTGAAGTAATATAAATGTTTAATTAGGTATATCTAACTATGTATGTTGGCTCTGTGGCCCCTCAGGTAAATTAGGTAGCTCTAGGCCATTTAAGAATGCCAACCACTATAGATGGAGTAAGGCATGAAACTTGTGTGTAACTTAAAAAATTATTTTAGGTGTATACAACATAGAAAATGACATGAAATTTGTCATTCCATTTAATCAACTAGTGTGTAAGTGAGCATACATAAATAATGTGCCATACACATACCCCTAAATTTGATATTTGAGTATATGAATTCTGGATTGAGTTATAATATATTACATCTAGGTATCTAAATTGAATATGGGAATAGTCATGCCATGTATGATGTCTCCAATTTGAGCTGAACTAGTATGAATATGAAAAAAACTAAGTATACCTAGTAAATCTATAATTGAATTTGTATAAACTTGTACTATACCTATTGTAATTTTTTTGCTACTCTGGGTTATTCTAAAATTGAGGCTATTAGATAATAGCACCATTTTTGAGAATGTGGTGTTAGTGTCCCAATTTGGGCACTAGTGTACTTCGTGTCTGACTTTTGTGCAAGTGTACTACTTTTTGGGTCACTATTTTCCCACTGTGTTTGATTTTCTATGACTGAGCTTGTGTGCTAAAAAAATGTATTATGAGTGAAATATAGGAGCTTGATCTCTATGACATACCCTTATGAATGCCCCTTATTTTGAGGTGAGTTGTTGAACCTATGCAAGAGCTATCCTCAAAAGAAAAAGCTCTATAAAATGTGTGTTAGCTAGAGCATTTATGATAACTACATAATAATGTAATATAATGTGCATACATAACATCAAATGTAAGATAATTTGAGCATAAATATGCAATATAAAATGTATGTCATGTATAGCATTCACAAGGGTGTCAAGATAGATGTAATAATGTATGTATCAATAAATTTGAGTAAAACAAGGTAACTACCTAGGGGTATGGGGCATGATGTCTAACACAACACCCAAGTAGGAAATGTAGATGAATGAGGTCCCTCATGACATGAAAAACTAGGTGTAACAAGTAAAAAAAAGTTTCATGGCCATGACACATACAAGAAAGTATACATACAAAACACATGAGGCATGCAAAGTAGGCCAAAGGGCCAAAATACAAGGGACATGGGCACATGTCACTAAATTTGAGAAAACAAAACATACAAGGACATGTTCAAATTTCCAAATACACATGTAATAAATAATTTGGCATAAAGACAAATAGAAGGACATATTCAAATGTCCACATACATAATTAAGAAGGCACACATAAGGACATGGGAAAATGTCCAAAGCGTACATATTGTGAATAGGAGTGGCCTAGAGACCAAGAACAATGGCATATTAAAATGCCCTTGAATATAAGAGCATATAGATATGAGAGTGTCTAAACTAAGAATGGTAAAATGAAAGTATGCATGAATATGTAAGAAAAATATGTTTAAGAGATAGGACGTATATATGCTGAGTCTAAAGTCATAATAGGTGGCAAAAAAATTGAGTAAGAGTAATATGATCAATATCAAGATATAATAATACTAAAGCTGAGATATAGATTATATAGAGATAGAACTTGGTAATCAAAATTGTGTATATGATGCTCTCAAGTGGGTGATTGTGTCAAGTGAAGACCCATGTATTGATATAAATGCCTCTAGTGGGTAGAAAATAGCGAATTTGGATCAGTGTAGTGGACTTGAGTCCTATAAGAAATCTAAAAGTACTTGATAAGAATAATTGAAGCATGTATGTATGATAAAATAGACTATACTAAGATAGCTAGCGTATGTAGTGTTTGGTAAATATATGAAATGTAAACATAGCAATGCATACAATTTGTTATTTTGTTTTTTCTGAGTAATATTTTAATGTTTTTGTGTTTTTGCACATACTATATTATTTTTGTATTCTCCAGATATAAGCTATGTACAAGCAACATGAAAAAGAAATTGTTGAGTTTTTATATGTAAAATCTGCTTAGATTCATAAATTTCAATGGTTTTTTGATTGCCTTGCCATCAAGTGAAACTAGAGGATATACTTTTGGGCTAAAATTTTCTATGATCATATATAGTCTAAGATAATTTGGTTTAAACTTTCCTTTGTTTTCTTCCTTGGCATTGATGTTTCTAATATTTTATTTTAAAACCAAATCATTGACTTTGAATTCCCTACTATGGACATGATTATTATAGGTTTGTTAGATTCACTTCTGATATGCCCTGAGATGTTTTATGGCTTGAATGCACTTGTGATCAAACTATTTTAATTTATGTAGACATCTCTCTCTTTATTGATAATCTATGATGAGCCCTTTAAGGAGACCAATAAGGAAGGGATTTTTAACTCTAGTGAGATAATTTCTTTTGTACCATGTTCTAGTGAATAAGGAGTAGCTCCTATGTATGTGCATATACTGGTATGATAAGCCCATAGTGTATACATGAGTTGATTATGCCAGTTATCACCAAATTCAGTAACTATTTTACTGATAATACTTTTGACTGCCTTATTTATTGCTTTTACTTCACCATTGCCTTATGGGTAATACAAAGTAGAGAATGTGTGCCAGATTTTGTCTTTGGTACAAAATTTCTTCACTATTTTATTCTTGAAAGAGGTTCCATTATCTATGATTATGGCCAATGGGAGGATAAAGTGAGAAGTAATATTAGTCATGAGGAAACAACATATATCTTCTCCCTTTTTGGATTCTAATGTGTTTGGGTTTTATTGTTACTATAACTTCGACACTAGAGTCTAGTCTAATGAACTAGCACACTAGCCCTTTCATGTGACATCATGATGTTACACACTCACCTGAAGTGCATAGTTAGAGACCAATTTTTGTAGGTTTTGTTACTCAATGTTATTACCTAATTCATATTCTTCCTTTTATGTATTTAAACATATATTACATAAAATCACAATTAACTACTTTGATTCTAGTGTTTCCAAGCTTGGTTACCATGATTACATAGACTACTACAATCATTAATTAATGCTATTACTTAAAAAAAGAAAAGATAAGTTCCATACTAAGTTCTAGTTATTAATCACTTAACATAACACACTCAACCATCATGAACACCAAAAAAATTATGTAATGTTCATAACTCATATATTAAGCGTGAGCATCCAAAAATCAATCATCATCCATCCAATACAATAGGGGTATTTATACTTGTGTGTCCCTAACCAAGTGTTTACATAATTAATGGTAAGAATAACTAACTAATGGACTATCAAAAACTTGAGAGTCATGGCTCTTAATCAAATAGATTTGCCTAAAGACTTGGGCCTTTATGCCCCCTATATATTCACACTATTCTAGATTCTTGCTACCATGTGTTCATCTTATCACAGTGGTGCAAAACTTCTAATTGATAAGGGCTAGGGGTCCTATATCAATCACTCCTCAGCTGCTCTTACTTCTTATGTGATCCCCAAGTCTTCTACTTTAGTTTTGATTCCTATGTTATTGGGTTCCTCATGACTAATTATTTTAGTTTTGAGTTGTATGTCCTTGATTTCCTCATGACTAATTCTTTTTTGAATAGGTCCTCTTGTGTTGGGGATTTCATGCCTTTGTCGTCTTATGACCTATAGGTTCTGGATCATGGTGATTCTACACCTATCAAGTTTCACACCATAGTTTTTATATGTTATGGTCCTTCTATGTCATGCCAGTCCCATGCCAAAAAGGATAGTACTTAGCCAAAATTTAGGGCCAACATTACCCCACACTAAGCTCTTAGTCCATCTCAAACTAAGTTGTGCTAGCAACTTCTATCAAAAATTTAGGTCCCTCCTGCTCAATCTCCTTTTTAACATTATCCCAATGTGATAATGCCTTGAACAACTTGGAAGTTAGTTCTTCTATGACCTCCTTTGATTTCTTTTTCTCCTTAGGTTGGATAGAGGTCTCATTAGCATTCTTGAGTAGTTCATTGAAGGATGTGGTGGCATCCTTCTAGATGTCTTCAAGTATTGAGAATTCTTTGACAACCTATCCTTAGAGGGAAGCAAAACTCACAGTCAGTGGTTGATGATGATTATTGATGGTCTCTTCCATTATCTCCACATCTTTTAATGCCTTAGCACACTCGATGTGGTCCCTTATTAATAGTACAACATTATCCATCTATTACCTCTGGGCTTCTTCAACATGGAGTTGAGCCTCCAAAATTTTATTTGGGCATGCAAACCACTCAAAAATTCTATCCAAAATGCGGATGACTTCCCCAAGCCTTTCTAGGGTGTGCTTGTAGACCTCTATTACCTTGATGAACTATTGTACCAACTCTAGTACCTCATCCTTTGGCATGGGCTACTATTTTTATCACGTCAGTAGGAGGTTCACTAGGGTCTCTAACCTATTCATGGCATCCCCATCGAGAGGTATGCCATCTAATACTACCAAATCCTACTCAAAAATTGTTTTGTAGAGGTTTAATGTTATCACCTTTGCCTTTATGGCCTCTTTGACCTATTGCTTCAAAGTAGTCACTTTTTTGGCAACAATTTATTTGTTAGATATACCCATAATTTAGGATGTTTCCTTTTGGTAATGCATGTATCAAATTTGATAAAATGTAATGGCACATGACCTCTATGGTCAAATTAAAAAATGCGATGCTTACTAGAAGAGGGGGGATCTTTTGGGGATCTACCCATAGTGGTTTGGGCAACATAGGAGCATCAGGTCCCAAGGAGAGGCTATCTTGAAGGAGCTCAAATTCCTACTCCTCATTACACATGTCTAGAATAAATGATACATACTTTCTTGTTTCTAAGGTTATATCTTTAGGAATGAAATGTGGCCACATATATAACATCCTGTTAGGGATGCCAATTTGATAATGTTCACATTGATTGGTAGCTACATCATCACCAAGCTCTTATATAAACCCATTTAATCCCTTTCATTAAGTAGGGTCACACTATACTTTGAACCCTACATTGGTAGCCATCAAAGTGCTTCTAATGACCATTTTGCTCCTCTCTTCCTCACCATCCTACTCTTCACCATTAAATTCCCCCACATCAAATATGGAATCATTAGAGATAGTGTAATCCTCCTATATTGGGGAGGGAGTCTTTTTGGAGTCAGAATCCAATATTTGTACCTGTGGTGCTTATTCTATGATATGATATTATGAAGCTCTTGAAGATGCTTTTAGGGGGATGGATGTGATGTTTTATGGGGTGAGGATAGAGTTGGATAAATATGTGAGGTGAAGGTGGAGGTGGAGGGACTTAAATTGGTGGTGATTTGGGTAGAGATAGTTGAGGAGGTGAAGGGTGTAGTGGAGAAGGGTGAGGTGGAGAAGGGTAAGGTCAAGAAGGGCAAGGTGGAGATGGTGAGTTGGAGATGGATGAAGTGGAGATGGATGTGAAGGAGATGAACATGGTGGGGATGGGTGAGGTGGAGATGGGCATGGAGATGAGGGGCCTTGTTGTGGAGCCTAGGCAACCTTTTACCACTTTGGTGGTGCGTACTGACCACTAATGTTGACATCATACTCAACCCTCTTTTTCTTCTTTAATGGTGGTGCTGAGGGAAGATTTTCTTTAGGGTCTCCACCATTTAGATCCTTTTAATAAAACATCATATAAAATAAGTTATGCACTTGCTCCCCTACCATTATCTATTTAACATTTATGTCCATCAGGTCCATCTCATTCTTCTCTTAATAGGCCTTTTTACATGGATATACAAACATTTTTTGAAGAGTGTGAATCTCTAAGTCTATCTCCTTGACCTCTAAGGTAATGGGTTGTGCATCATAGATCTGGTTCATATATTCCATGAAGTACCACACCAAGAAGGCATACCATAAATATAACCATGTAGAAATCTCTCTAGAGGGGATCATCCTTATGCACACAAGGGAGAAGTGATGCTTCACTACAAACTAGGCTTGCTTATCAACCAAAGGGGGAAAATCCTTTGAAATGCACCACTCATTTCTGAACACCTCCCTCATGCCATCAAAACATTACCTCATCTTTATTTTGTAGGAGGGGTTGATGTGGTGAAGGAATGTGAATGCCTTGTAGTATTCAGCAAGGGACCTTTGCATGGGTGGGTATGTCCACTTCAACACTCCTAAGATATAGTCTAGTATGTTGACATCATCAAAGACCATTAAGAGAAGAAATATCCCCCATGAAAACCTAGGTTTGGGGGTCTAATGGGTTTTCATTACATCTTCAACAATCTTTCAACTAAAATACATGGCCCAATTATATTATAAGCCTTGGATGACCTAGTGGGTGATGTAGAGGTGGCCATGTCAACCTCATTCCACCAATCAGTACCATTGATATTGGTCACAATGATCCAAGCCACAACCTAGAGGGTGGAATCTTGTACGTTCTTGATGTGCATGGTAAGGCCCTACTTCTAGTACATGAGCACCATAACATTCTTTTAGACCTCTTTAGTGTCTACTAGGCCATATACCACATCCAACCCTAAATGCTGTAATCCCATGACCTTACTTATCCTCTCAGGCATGATCTTCATTCTACACTTGATAAAGTAGATATAGTCCTCATGGATTTGTGAGAGAAGGAACTAAACTACCTTCATGGGTTTTCCAAAGTATAACATATTGAAAAGTTGGAATAACCCTACAATATCTGGTGCATTAAAGATCTTGAGATTAAACACCACTTAGTTTTTAGTTTTTTGGCACTTAAATCGATAGTCATTTGAATTTTAACTTCATTTCTAGGTTGTTGATGATTATAATCAAATATTGTGCAATTAGAGACATTATAGACCCAATTGTCCATGTATAAAACCAATTCTAGATACTCTATTCCTCAATCAATAGAGGTGGGGATAAGGATGATTGAGTCTTCTTTGTTAGGTGTATCATGCTTACTTTTTCTCTATCCATGTGTTGAAATTATCATTATAGTGCTTCTTCCCTAATGAAAGCCATGTCTTCCCCATGTTCCTCTTCTTCCTATGGTATTATAGGTAATGGCTCAGTTCTTAGGGCCTTTTTCTTAGGCTATATCACTCTTTGAGGATCTTGAAGGTTGACTACAGTCATCCAATGTTTCCAAATGAATACGTGGTTATGGCTGATGACTTTAGATTTTAAAGCTTTAGTACCATCTAATGGTGGAATTTTTCAACCTTTAACTTGTAATCTCTCTTTGTCTTTGCCATGTTTTAAAGTTCCCCCCATGTTTTGCTTGGCTAGAATTGACACTTTCCTCAATACCTATATTAAATCACAATTTATCTATATTTTGGCTCTGGTATTCACTTGTTCAACTTTGGTATTCACTTGTTCTCAACTCTTTGACTCTTTTAATCATAAATAATCACAAAGGTAGAGTTAAAATAAGTTAACTGACAAATTTATAGGCTCAAGGGGGGTTCACCATCATTACTACTTTCCCATCACCCATCTCTTCATGTCATTAATGTAGATATTTAATGGCCATCATGCTTTTATCATTTTTTTTAGCATTTAATAATTTTAATGGTATTATCATATTACACCATTAGAACATTTCTTACCATAACTATTATTTTTGCATTAATGGCACATCCCATCTTATGCCTTCCTTTGAAGTGGATGATAGCTGTGTCCCATGCTTTCCTTGCTATGGAAGATAACCATCTTTCAAAATTCAAACTAATGGCGAGAATACCCTATCCTTAGGATATGTAGTTTGTGTGCCTTAAATGACTTGTGTGACCTTAAAACTTTGTGTGCCTAAATTCCTTGTGCCTTAAGAACCTTGTGCACCTAGATATTTTGCATGGCTATGTAATTTGTGCACCTATGAATCTCTAAGTTAAGATTTTTAAGATTTATTATCTTTTTTTACCCCACACTAAAACAATTCATGGTCCTCCATAAAAAGAAAAGAAAAACATTAAAAATAATTACAATAAGGAACATTTGCATGCAACAAAGGTATTGCTTTTATTAAACATAGGAAATCCTAAACTAATGGTAAAATCCTTATTGATTACAATACTTTAGCTATTTATAATTGAAATACGACTGAAGCCAATGTCCATTGTAATACCTAGGAAATAACTGGCTATCAAACCTTTGTAATCGGCATGCTCTAGTAGGTTGAATATTATGAATAACAAAAGGACAATCCTAGTGAATCCAAAGTTTTCAAAGATGGCATGTGAACTTGGAGTTGTATAGTAATACTTTCATGCCCAAAGTAAAGGTTTTGTGCTTTATGAGGTGGTCATGCCATGCCTTATATTTGCACTTTTCCACATCTTAACTCCAATGAGCGAGGAATCATGATTCAACAAGTTATAATAAAGCATCTAATCATTCTTTCAAAGATGACTCTTCATCCAATTGTCTTACATGTACTATATAAAGAAATGGTACTCAATGGGAAGGAATACTTATTAACATATTCCAAATTAAATGGAGTGATTTTGTTCAAGAACTTGTAATTTGTTTGGTAAGCCCACATGATCATAGAGACCCTATCATCCCAGTCTATTTGACCAATATTGTAAATATTCATCAAAGTGGTATATATAATCTTGTTGAAGGCCTCGATAATTCCATTGGCTTAAGGGTGGTATGGTGTCATTTTGTGGTGTGTAATCATGAACTCATTTAGTAAGACATAAATTGTTTCATTTAGGAAATGGGTACCCTAATCATTACTAAAACCTAGTTGGCATCCAAATTGAGTTATGATATTCTCTCAAATGAAGCATGCAGTAATAGAAGTAGTACAATCTATTGTTGGTGCAACTTCATCCTAGCATGTGAGGTAGTTAATTATTATGATGATGTATCGAGAACTTGTTTTTTGTCTTGCTAGAGTAATAGGGATAACAAAATCAATGCCCCACTTCTCAAATGGTTCATGAGAAAGAATTAGTTAGAGAGGCATGGTATCTCTTTAGTTAGGTTTTCTTATTCACTAACATATATCACTTTATCTAACGTATGCTTTAGCATCTTGGAAAAGAGTAGGCCACCATAATCTGACCATTAAAACTTTACACACTATAGCTTCTCTAGCATAGTCTTTTGGAAATACCTTCATGAACTTCTCAAATTACTTCAAAATGTTCATGTTGTATAACAAACCATTAGAGAATCTAATCGTGACCAAGTTTGTAAAGATCCCCTCCTATGAGTTAAAAAGGTGTAGCATGGATCATGAGTTGCTTCTTGGCTAAAGGAGTGGGATAATTAGGCACTAAACCAATGGTAAAAAATGTGATAATGTCCTCCAACTCCTTAGGTACATGAGTAACACAAAAGAGTTAAAGATTAGGTAATTCATCCTCTATGACATGTGGTGGTTCTTCAGACTTGATTTGGGATAGGTGGTTAGGTTCACAATTGAATTTCCCATGTTTCATCATGATGGAAAATTGGAACTCTTAAAAAAACATGATTTAATGGTAGATCCATCCATGTAGCATTAGTTTATTGACAAGGTACTTCAAGGCCTCATGATCTATATAGAAGATAAAAAGAGTGGCCAATAAGTACTACCATAACATCTATAGAGCATAAACCATCAATAATGATTCTTGCTATATAATGGTGTAATTACTTTTAGATGGAGTTAGTTTACTACTAGAAAAGTAGATTGGATGATCTAGGTGACCTTCACCTAGTTGTGCAAGGATTGCACTGATGACCATTCTAGATGCATCAACATGGACGTGGAATGGTTTTGTCGAACTGGAAATTAAAAGATAGGAGTGGTGACCAGTTTATCCTTTAGTGTCTCAAAATATTATTTACAAGAAGAAGTCCATATGAAGTGCTCATTATGCTTTAAAAGTTACTCTAGAGGCATGATAAGCTTTGCATATCCATGAATGAATTTTTTATAGTAACCAGTATGGCCCAAAAAGGAATGAAACTTGCACTGAGTCTTGGGTGTAGGGAGATGAAGAATAATAGACACCTTTAATAGGTCTAATAAAAGTCTTTCCTTACAAATAATATGTCCTAATAACACACCAAATGGTGCAGTAAATAGGCACTTTTTTAAGTTCAAAAATATTTATAAGACATAACATCACTCAAACATTAGCCTCAGGTTATAATAATGGTCATGTAAAAAAACATAAACTATCTAATTATCCAAGTAAACTTGAAGAAACTTATGGATGAAATACTTAAAGGCTTCAATAGATACTTGTGAGAACACATCTGGGGCATTCTTCATCCTAAAGGGCATGATAGTATATGTGAAGGATCCCCATTTGATACTAAATGTTGTCTTCAATTGGTCATCTTTAGTTATTTTTACCTAATGGTATCTTTAGAATCCATCTGTGAAGGTATGTATCTCACATCCAACAACACCTTCAAATATTTTCTTCATGAAATGCGTTGGGAAGGGGTCAATGACACAAGATGCATTAAGCACTTGATAATCTATGTAAATACTAATGCATCCATATTTCTTGATACTAATCACCATGGGAATATCCCATTTAGATTCATAAATGGGGATGATTACTCCAGTGTGTAGCATATTGTTGATTTCCTCTTTGATGTGTGCTCATAGATTGAGATTCATTCTATATGTTCACTTTCAAACCGGTCAAGTGCCGTTAATCAACTTGATATGCATATTTCCTAAGGATGGATAGACTCCGTTCATTTCACAATAATTTCTTGGAAATACATCTTAATATTCCTTTAAAAACTCAAATATTTTTTAAAATCTCTATTTTAATCCAATAATTACCTATCATAGCCATCTTTGGTTCTTGTTCTATGCCGATGTTGTGCTGAATACTCTGAATGGGCCCATTATAAGGGTTATCTAGATTAACACTAGTATCATGAATAACTCATGTGCCATAGTCTATGAGGACATATAAATTGGTTGTCATAGGGTTAAGTGGATTTGATCCTTCATCTTCTTCTATGTGAAACACTAGCTTCTATTTACCTAGACATATTTCTTGATGCTGATCTTGATCAAGGACTAGTTTTGATGTGGAGATAACTTGTGATAATGATTCATTGAAGAGATGTAGAGGTTTTTTAGGCACATGATGGATAGTACTTAGATGATCTCCAATAGGGCTCGAGTCACCAATAATTGCTTCACATATGGCTTGGAGGGTGAGGCATAAATACATTCTTGGAGAAGAATAAGATAGGGATGATTTCATGTTTTGCTTCAAGAGATGCCAAAATTTGGTTCCCATGTGTCATTATTCATGAACATACCATGCCCTTACCTAGTACATAAATTTATATTAAATGCATGTACCCACAAGTAATCTAATAGGTATGACTCTTCATTTCTTGATATTTTCTTGCAAGCTTCTATATGGGGTTTAGGTGCTAGTACTCCACTATAGTTAATTGCTCCCTTGAATTTGTTGTCATGATGGAACCAATGATGCAAGACAGAGAATAATTTATCCTAGTGAAGGAGTTTATCATGATGGGTTTTCCACCATCTTATAACTATACCATCTAAAAGATGAACTAATGACTTCATACGATCACTTTTAGTGTCATAGAATTCTTCAAGGCACTATATGAAGTCATGTACCTCTATTTGTACATAGAATCATGGAGCCTCATCAAGTATTTTAAGAGGTGCCTCTATGATTGGTCCCCTCATGACTTGATAAATGATAAGGCATATAAACCTATGATGCTTATGAAAGTGGTGTGGAATGGTCTCCTGACTTCTAATTACACTACACACTCATCTAGTGAGGTCGTAATTGCTATGTGCCCAATAATTATAAGCATTGCTTGTAGTGTTAAAGAGGGACTGAGTAGTCAACCATTTGAGAATGCCATCTAGAGTTATATCCCTTTGCTCATCATCTCTGGTAGTGACATTGTAGATGTGGTTATGTCTTCTTCCACATTGATGGGTTCTATGTAAGGGGGCCCCAGTGTTTGATCTAAGGGAATAACAACGCACTGGTAAATCTTATCAAAAATAATATACCACTTCTTAAAATTCAAATATACATTATTTTCATATCACTAGGGCCATCCAAATAGATTTGGGAAGTTATCTACCTCAGCTAATTTAGAAACCTCAAAATATACCTTGAAGGGTACTCTAAGTATATCAACAGTGACATTTTGTAGGACACCTATTGGGAAAGCATGAGTCTTGTTATCCATGAAGATGTGAGGTGATGGATACAAAATTTGACTAAGCATTTTTTACTAGGAATCTTTGGTGAGGAAATTCATTTTTGTGCTAGTGTAAACTAGTATGTCTTGGATTACCCATCCATCGATAGAAACATTGAATAATATCTCTATCTTCCAGGGGGAAAAGGGAATATGAGTGTCCTACCTCTGAGCATGATTTAGGTGATAATACTCAAACTATAAAATGACTTGGGGTTGATCATCATGTGGTTCTTGTGCTTGATTCTCAATCTAAACACTCAACCATGGAATAATATCCTCATATAGCATGTGCTTAAATAATTTTTAGAAGTCATCATGCACTACATTTTATGGTTCATCTATCCTTTACACAATAGCATGTTGTGTTGCTTATTTATATTTAAGGAATTGAATATCTCCTTGTATTTCTCGTAATAATGCCATAATATCTTGGAGGACATCCTTCTGCTACTGGGCATTAGGATACTTTCTTTCTCATGGTTCTTCATGCTAAACTTTTTCAATAGAATTTGAGACAAATTGATACTGTCCTCCACTGTGCATGGTAATATTCACATATTGAATATTTGGGGTACCTAAACATGCAAAAAATTATGAATTCTCAACTCGTATCATGACAAAACCGTTTTCATTTTTTTCTTTAGTGATAACTACATACAAATTAGGACATTCTTCCAGTCGGTGGTCCTTTTTATAGAAAGTGCATGTCAGGTAGTCCAAATAATATCTTTGGTAGTGGTCTAGGGATATAAACTTGTAACATGTCCTAGGTTGGAAATGACCACCTCCTCATCCTCATCCTCATTCTCAACCTTGGTATCCATCATTATCTTGGTTATTGGCTATAAAAGTCTAGCGTGTTTTGTGTGCTTGTGCTTCATGAATGTCACTAATAAGTCAACAATCATTAGTGTCATGAGTATAAGCATCACATATATTAAAATAATAAGACACCTTTGAGTGTGTTACTTACTGAAAAATAGGGAAAGAACATACATCATGTTCTTTATGATAGATTTCACATGACTGCTTCAATACATTGTGAATGTTATTTCATGGGTAGTTACTTTAGGTGTGACCTTTAGATTCACAATTAGTGCACCAAAGAACATCAAGAGTATCATGTACATTATTTATAGTTAATTTATCAAGATGTGATGCCATTGAAGTTATCTAATATTCCATGAATGCACTGATCCCTGTATCGATACTTCTAACTATTTAGCATGGAGGGCAACTTCTAAGGCTTTGTAAAAACTAGTGAAAGTCCTATGAGATAATGTTCATCAGAAGGGTAGTAATAAACCTCCCAAAAACCATTCTACATGTTACAAAACATTGATTTCAATGGATATCTTTGATAAAAGCATTTTAAAACTTGCATCATAGTCTCACCCACTTTTAGTAAGCTACTATTTGATGTCTTTCAGCATAACTATGCTTTGTTGTTCAAATATTAGAATGTCAAACTCTTGAAGAATTTTTTTTTTAAGTTTATCATAGTCGATGAAATTTTTTTGAGGGTCAAAATTTCTATACCAATTATGCACACTTTCCAAAAGTATAGTTACAAATTGTGTGGCTTTACGCTCAAAAGAGGTAATGCCTCACACCGTCAAAATAAGTTCACATTTTTAGATGTGCTCAGCTTCATTCCCCATGCCTCAATATTTTGATAAGTGAAGCATCATTTAATAGTATACCATTATTGGATAGGGTGCCTAAATTGGTGGTTATTGAGAACCTCTAGCCCCTATCCCTTGAAGAGGAAGTCCACTACCTTCTCCTGTGCCTCTACTTAGTCTACCTCCCATGCCTCCAATAATAGCACTCATGATATGGGGCATGGTAGTTGGGTGATTAACCAAACTTGAACCTGTAATCTATCAAATTTTAGGGCTAAGCCCTCTAGGCATCCAAAATTATGCCATGAAATTCCCTTAAGGAAATGAAAGTGTTAATTTTGTATGTGTCGAATTTCTTAGTTCTAGTATTTCTTAATGGCTCAATCTCTGATTCCACACTATTTATGTCCTAATTATGTATGTGTACTTCATATAATTTGAGAGCATGAACACATACTATGGTTGGGGATTTTGGTTGGTTTATACTTAGTTCTTCAGTTCCTTCCATCTAGCTAGTTTCTCCTTTATATGATATTAGTGGCATAAGGTACTTCTCAAAAGTGATGGGGTCTTCTTTGTGTGTCTTTTCTTCCCTATAAATCCTAACAACACATATTGAGTTTTCCAAATCCATTCTTATACCATTGACTCCTATAATCCTTTACTGAGCTTCATCATAATTTTTCATCTACAATGCCCATTGACTGGCTACCATTACCATTCTAAACCCAAAATATTTTACCAACTCTTCTCTACTCCTCTCCTAAAAGTGTGACTCATTCAAAGAAGGGTTTATCTCTCTATTGGCATAGTCTCAAGTCCCAAATCAACAATTGACTTCTTGATTTCTAAAGCAAAATGTCTAATGTAATATCCATGTAGTTCTCAGAGGAACTAGAACTTGGATTCTTCAAGACATGAATAGGTGGTTATAGTGTACTCCAGAATGTAGTTGTTTAATACTCCTTTCCACCAAATGTTAATAGCTCTAATCCATGAGGTTCTAAGTCATGTTAAATATCTTAGTCACTCTATGGTCCAAGACTATCTTCTCCCAAGGTTGTAAGACCATTCTTGAGCATATGTAGAGAGCCAAGCATGTAAATGAATTGGGATATTAGAAAAGAAAGTCTCATATAGTGTACTATGGAGATTCTATTCTACCCAATACCATGTGGAAACTCTTGGTTCAAGGTAGGGAACTACAAATTTATCTTTTACTCTGATAATCCATTATTCTATATTCTAAAGAGTAATGTACTCAAATAATTTATATGACTAAGAAACAAGTACTTCAGGTCCTGGCAAAGGAATGACATTTTATGGGTTTTATTATTACTATAGTTTTGGTGCAAGATTCTAGCCCAATAAGCTATAAAAATGGACCTTTCATGTAATATTGTGATATTTCACACTCACTCAAAGCACATAGATAGAGATCGATGCTTATAGGTTTTGTTGCTCAACATTATTGCCTTAGTCATATTCTTCTTTTTATGTATTTAAATAGATATTATGTAAAAGAATAATTAAATTCTTTGATTCTAGTGTTTCCAATCTCTATTACCATGATTACATAGAATACTACCATCACTAATTATTGTTGTTACTTTAAAAAAAGAAAAGATAAGTTCCATACTAAGTTCTAGTATTTACTCACTTAACACAACACATTTAGCCATCATGAACACCAAAAAAATTATGTAATGTCCATAACTCATATATTAAGCATGAGCATCTAGAAATCAATCATCATCCATCCAATACAATAGGGGTATTTATACTTGTTTATCCCTAACCAAGTGTTTACATCATTAATGGCAATAATAACTAACCAACATATTAAGAGTCATGGATCTTAATCAACTAGATTTTCCTAAGGACCTAGGCCTTTGTACCCTGTATATACTCACATTATGCTAGATTCTTGATACCATGTGTTAATATTCTCATGAACAGTGCAAAAATTCTGATTGATAAGGGCTAGGTGTCCCATATAAATCACTCCTTATTGCTCTTTCTTCCCATGCACTCCCTAATTCTTCTACTTCAATTTTGATTCCTATGTTCTTGGGTTCCTTATGACTAATTGATTTAGTTTTGAGTGCTATATCCTTAGGTTCCTCATGAATAATTCTTCTTTTCTTGGGTCCTCTCACATTGGGGCTTTTCTACCTTTGTCCTCTTATGCCCTATAGGTTCCACACCATAGTAATTCTATGGCTATCAAGTTCCACCCCATAGTTTTTCCATCTTATGGTCCTTCTGTGATGTGCTAGTCCCATGCCAAAATGGATAATACTTAGCTAAAATTTGGGGCTAACATAATGGGACGACTTACACCCATTTTATAAAATATTATATAGATGTGATAATGAATTTGTGACCCCCTGTAGATTTTGGGTTTATCTTATCGATTAGATCAAAACCCCATGACATGAAAAACCAAGGGGATATGATAGGTTATAGTTGCTATGAAGGTACATGGTATAGGTTTCCATGGCATTGACATTTGTCTTATAACTTGGCATTTTCATAGCATTGTTGTTCCATGGTTAGTCAATAGTAACTTTGTCTGAGTAATTTGTGTGACATTGCTTTACCACCAAAATGACCACCACATTCACTATCATATACATATCTGATAGCCAAATTAGATTCCTCAAATGCCAAAAATTAGATTAAGTGTCCCTCAAAATATCTTTTAAATAAGTCCTCACCAATAATGACATAATAGAGGGATTTTCACTATATTTTGCTTTTTTTGTTTTTTGTGAAAGTATCAGGTGTAATAGATTTATGTAAAAAATTATATATGTCAGAGAACCATTTAGATGGTGTTGTGTTGAAAGTGGTTACTAGAACCTTTAAAGCTATGAGGTTTGCATGGAAAACTAATGGGGATTGTAATCATTTGATAGTGAAAATAAATGGGTCTTCATCTATGTCAATGTGGATCAATGATGCATCACTGGCCATTACGTTGGCATGATAATTACATTTATGTGATATATTTTTGATAGATAAGTTTTCAAATTGATCTTATATAAACTAAACCATATTATTTTAGGGAATGAGGTATTTTTCTTTGGTTTGGTAGATAAATGTAACTTGATTGAAAATTAATTGTGAATCCCCATAAACTTTAATTGATTTGATTTGGAGATATTTAGGTGCTTGAAGGCCTAAGATAAGAGCTTCATATTTTTTGATGTTGTTGGTACATGAAAAATTGAGTCAATAAATGAGGGGTACTATGTGCCCAAGTGGGTCGATGAAAAAAATTATGGATTTGGCACCAAATGCACATATAGAACTATTAAAAAACATTATCCATGTATCGAAAGTGGTATTATATGCTATGAATTCATCTCTAAAATCATCATTAATAGGATTTATATCTAATAATGGGGCTAGTACAAATTGATTTATAATTACCTAGACTTTTAATGATTTTTGTAAAATAATAATGAGGTTAAATTCTATGAGTAACATAACCCATTTTACAATCTAGCTTGAGAGATGTGGTTTCAACATGAGGAACATTAAAGGATCAACTTTTGTAATGAATTGTGTCTCATTGTTAATAATACAGTGTTGGAGATTCTCAGTAGCAAATACAAGTGACAAATAAATTTTTTTGATTGTTGGATAATTTAATTTGTAATCAACAAGTGTACAACTAATGTAGTAAATGGCCCACTCTTTATGTTGATCATCATGTTATGATAAGAGTGTACCAAATGCATGATCTATTATTGAGAGGTATAGTAGAAGTGGATTGTTAGGTGCTAGTTAGGTAAGGATAGGTGTGTTTAGTAAGTATTATTTAAGTGTGTCAAAGATTTCTTGACATTGGGTGTCCCATTAAAATTTTACATCCTTTTAAGTAATTTGGTGAATGATTAGGTCTTATCTATGAGTTATGACACAAAGTGACATATTGCATTAATTTTGCCTTGGAGGGAGTGAATTTACTTTAAATTGGTAGGAGGAGGCATATCCATGATTGCTTTAACTTTATTGGTGTCAACCTCAATATCATGTTGGGATATTATGAATCCCTAGAGTTTACCTGATGAAACCCCAAATACACATTTCTTGGGATTGAGTCTTACATTGTATTTTTTAAGTCTCTTAAAAATATGTCACAAATCTATTGCATGACGTTGTCACTCTTTTGATTTTTCAAAAAAATCATCAATATAATCTTTCATTATCTTATGAATGAGATCATGAAAGATATGTGTAATTGTTTATTGGTATGTTATGCCTACATTTTTTAATCCAAAAGAATGAATATATAGCATAAAGTGCCCCATGGTGTGGTAAAATAAGTCTTTTCTTAGTATTATTCAATGATCTTAATTTGATTGTACCCAATGAAACCATCCATAAAAGAGAGCATCTTACAACTTATTATGGAGTTCATTATCATATTAATGTTGAGTAAAGGAAATTCATCCTTAAGAAATTATTTGTTTATGTCTTTAGAATTAGAAAAACATTGAATTTATCCATTAGGATTTATAACATGAACAATATTATCAACCATTATGGATGGGCAACTGTTCGAATGAAATTGACATCTAAGAGCCATTGGATATCATCTTTGACTAAAAGAGCAACTTTGGGGTGAATTTTTTGAATATTTTGTTTAACTAGATTGGCATTGGGATATAGTGTAATTATGTGTACTATGATCGAGGGATCAATTCTAGGCATATCAAAATAAGCATAGGTGAATACTTCAAGAAAATCATTTAAAATCTGATGGATATCTATATCTTTTGATTTATACAAGGCAATAGCCAATAGTATGATATAAGGATCAATATCTATGCCATATTTGACTTCAATTATTTCTTCATTAAGTAATGTAAATCAATCCATTGTGTATGGCACTATAGGGATAATATTATTTGTGTTAGGTAACATATAATCTGAGTCATGTGAAGGCTCATCAAAGTATGCCTAGGCACTTATGGAATAAGGAGACCTATTATTATGATAGAAGGAATGGAGATCATCATATGTAACCAAAAATTCTAAGAGAGCCTCTCTATTAGAAAACTCATCGAAAGTAGGTAGATATAGATAATTTATATCATTGATAAGATCAGGGTAAATAACTGAGAGTGTAGAAACATCATTTACCATATTGTCTGCCCATGGAATAGGTGGACAAAACATGATATGACAAGAAGTATGGTGAGAGGACTTGGAATTGGATTTGATATCTCTATATCCAAGTCCTTATCAACCCTATTAATCATATGCTTCAATGGGATTAAGGATTCCCTACTCATGTTTTCCAAGGCCCTATCCTATGTAACCCATTTTTTGGAAATATATCAATACAAAAGGAGAAGTGAAAATATTATCCTATGTTCTAGAAGTAAATAGGGGAGTGATATATGTATTATGAATAGTAGACTAGAGTGGTGTTGTATTAAAATTCATGTGAGGAATATAATTAGGTGAAGGATTTATATGTTGATAATACTTTAATGGTTCTTTATCCATAGGGCATGTATAGATATGACCTTTGTCAATGAATTTTAAACATGCATGTAAAATAGATGGAACTACATACATATCATGAATCTATGGTCTTCTGAGAAATATTGTAATTAAGATCATTATGCATAACTTGCCATGTGATAGGTAGTGTTTTAGGCCCCAATGTAAGTTTAGTGTGAATTGACCCAAGAATTTGAGTGGAATATTATCAAATACTTGGATGTTCATATCAAAAAGATCCAAATACTTATCATGTATATTAAGAAGTTGAATAAAAGAGATATTGAAAATGTTCAACCCTAGTCTATTGTCAACTAAAACCTATTTGACACCTACCTCATTAATTCATAATGCAATGTATAGAGGCAAGTGTAAATCTATGATATGTTGAGGTAGGATATCTTCCCTCTCGAATGAAATATGTTCTTTAGTCCATTTCATAATATTAATTATGGAAGCAACATAAGCTGGCTCAGATGTTCAAGGCATTTAAATGTCATAGGGCATAACATACAAAATGTCTTTATATGTGTCAAAATGCTATAAGATCTCTAAAATGGAAATTGTAGCTACATATTAACTCTATTAAACATAACTCTATAGGATGTGTAGGTTATCATGAGTTAATAGAGTAATTGCCACATGCTATAGGATGTGTAGGTTATCCTAAGTAATTGACACCTATTAACTCTATTGAGGTTATATTTTACTCACTTAGGTTAGGTTTGAACCCATTCCAAGCTTTAACTCCAATTTGACACACCTTGGGTTAAGCTTAGATCTATTTTCTATAAATATAAGACATTGCCTATTAAATTCCAAACTTTTAAATTTTAGAGTTATAATGTAGGTTTTGTTTCATGAGATTCATATCAATAATGTTATAATTCCAAAATATTGAGACAAGCCACATGAAGCCAACACAAGCCACAATAGTGCCAAGGAGAGAGGGAGATTCACAAAATTCATTGCCAAATACTCTTTGAGCACAAACTAAGCAAGCCAATACACAATGCATTTGGAGCACCCAAGGAAGGTAAAGGATCTTGTGTCTTTTGAATTTTAGTTGTGTTTTCAATTGTATTTTGTGATAGGCTAGAAAAATTATTGATGGAATGATAATGAAATTGTATTTCATGATTCAAAGAAGAAGGAAGAAAAACATTACAATAAATAGACCAAATAAGACTATTCATTTAACATTCCTAATGACTCTTCCTATTCCTACAGGAATGGAAAGTTTATTAAATAAGACAAAAAACAAGACACCTACGCTAGACACCTAGGATTAACAACCAACATGTACAATATTATTATATCCCCCCTTAATCTGTAGGGGTTTTTGTTAGACCAAGCATTCCTGTAAACTTTTCAAAATTTTCTCATCCAAGCACCTTTGTCAAGATGCCTTCTGGTTACTTTGTTATCAGGCAATGTTGCAACTTAACACTACCATATTTTACATAGTGCTGAATCAAATGAAATTTGGTATTGATGTGCTTGGTTTGATCATGAAAGACTAGATTATTTTCTATCTAGATTATAAAAAAGTATTATCAATAATGAGAGGTGTTGATGAAACCTGTTGCTCTTGTAAATCTGAAAAAACCCCTTCTAAGCCACAAGATCTCTCTACTTGCCTCTAAAGAGGCCATATATTCTAATTATACTAAATAAATTGATGGCATTGAGTGATTATTATATTTACAACTAACATATACTATTCCCAAATTCATTAGAAAACTCAAGGTGGACTTTCCATCTTCATGATTACTAGCATAGTCAGAATCTGAATACCCAACCAGTTTGAAGTATCCTGCCCTGAAGTAATTGAGCCCAAAATGTTGTGTGCCTTTGAGATATTTGAGGACCCTTTTTGCTACTACCCAATGAATCTCCCTGGTTTATTGCATTAATATTTAGAAGGTACTAACTACATATGATGTATCTAGTCGATTGGTAGTCATATAAATCAAACTTCTAATGAGTTTTCTATATTTAGTGGCATTAACCAAATTTGTTGAATCTTCAGATGTCAATTTGAGATTCTATTCCATGGGCATGTTGAGAGGTTTATAATCTTCCATTCTAAACTTGCTCAAAATATCACCAATGTACCTCTACTAAGTGATGAAGAAATACTTTGGTTTCTAAATTACTTCAACACCTAAATAGTAATGAAGATAACCCAAATCAATCATTTCAAAGCTTTTCATCAACTTTGATTTGAATTTTATAGTTAACCATTCATTGTTCCATATGATGAGAAAATCATCAACATATACCACCAAAAATACAAATGTTATGTCAACTATTTTGATGTAAAGAGTTGCATCTTCAAAACTCAAAACATTTGAAGTTCATATTCATGAGGTGCTCAACTAGGTTTTCATACCATGATCGAGGGGCTTGTTTCAAACCATACAGTGATTTTTATATTTTTCACACCTTGTGTTCTTGTACTTCTACTACAAAACCATTAGGTTATGTCATGTACATATTTTCCTTGAGGTCTCCATTTATAAATGCAAATTTGACATCCATTTGGTGAATTTTCCATCCATTGTGAGCTACCAGATCCCACATGGTCTGAATGGTAGTCCATTTTGTTATAGGTGCAAAGGTTTCATTATAGTCAATTCCTTATTTTTTAGCATACCTTTTTCAAACAATCCTTGATTTGTGCTTGTCAATTGATCCATCTTCCTCATATTTGTTGTGATATACCCACTTGTAGTCAATCAGTTTGCAAGAATATGGTGGATCAACTAGATTCCAAGTCCCATTTTTTCATCAGTGAATTATAATCATCTTTCATTACTTTTATTCAAGAGTCAATCTTCTCAGCTTTTTTTATTTTTTTTGGTTTTGAATCAAACACAACATTGAGTTCTTTTTGAGAATCATCCAATTTGAGTTTTCTAATCATGTCCTAAATTTCATCAATAGACCTATCAAGTTGTGATGAGGTTACATGTGCACTTCAAGTGCCTATTTTACCAAATTCATCAAGCCTCACATCCTTCAATGTTTGAGTGGCCTAATTAGGCATCTTTTTATATATTATAGGTGCTTTGGGTTCATCCTCTAAAGTTCTTTCACTGTCTACCCTCTGTTCTACTGGACCCTATTCAATATATGATGAAGTTTCACTCTCTCCTTCAAAAGGAGTTTCAAGCTCATGTACGAGAGATAATAGAAAATAAATAGATTCCCAAATTTTTATCCCCAATTCATTGTCTAAAACATTCAAATCACTCTCTTTATAGACATCAAACTTTGCTTATTTGTCTAGTTGACTCAACTACCGATCAATATGATATTTGTCTTTTACAATTTCATAAAAGACAACTTCTCTTGTGATAATAAACTTCTTATCTTTCTCATCATGTACCCTGAATGATGTGGAGGAATTAGAATATCCCATATGGATGCATTTTTGACTCCTATGGTCCAATTTTGTTTCTCTTCTCCTTTGGAATCAATGTGCAATAAGTGGATCCAAAAATCCAAAGAAGTCACACTGAAGGGAGATGAGCATACCACATCTCATACAAAGTATTTGATTCATGAGTTATTGATGGTGATCTATTGTGAAGGTATACTTATATTTTAGCTACTTCAACCCAAAAGTGAAGATTTACCCCTTTGAAATACAACATTGTACGAACCATATTCATTATAGTTATATTCATTCTTTCAACTATTCCATTTTGTTGTGGAGTGTGAGATACTGTGAGATGGTGTTTGATCCCATTTTGCTCAAGATAGGATTTAAACTTCTTTGATGTGAATTCACCACTATTATCTATCTTGAGTGTCTCGATGCAGGTTTGTGATTCATTTTCAATCACTGTTCAAAACTTTTTGAAACTATAAAAGGCTTCAAATTTATTTTTCAAAAAGTATATCCATGTCATCCTACTATAGTGATCAATGAACAAGATGAAGTACTTATGACCACCAACAGAGAGGATTGGAAGAGAACACAAGTCTGAATGAACAATTAGCAATTTTATGTCTGCTTTCCACTATGACTTTGAAAATGGTTCTTTTGCATGTTTAGCCAAGATGTAGGCTTCACACTTCTCATCTAATTTTATGAGCAATGTAAGCATGCCAACAATACCATTATTTTGAAATACATGAATGATATTATAGTGAGTGTGCCCATATTTAGCATGGCAAAACATGTTTTGAGACATTCCATCTTCCATAAAATGAGCATAATTCCTTTAATTTGATGGCTCACCCTTCAGTTTGAGTAGTTTCCCTTCCTCATATCTAGTTAAGACAATTGCATTACCATTTTTCTCCTAATTATGACATCACCATTATCTAACAGAATGGAATGGCCTTGTTTCCTTATGAGCACTAGGGAAAACAAGTTTTGTTTTAATAGAGGAAGGTAGAGAACATTCTAAAGTTTGTAGTCTAGAATCCCTAGACACTTGAGTTGAATTGTACCTCTTCCTTGTGGTTGTAGACTTGATCTATCTATGAGGTATATTGAGCCATCAATTTCTTCATTTTACTCATCAAAGAAGTCTTTCTAGAAATTTGTATGTTAAGTGGTGCCAGTATCAATAATCAAAACATAAAACCATGAGGAACTAATTGAGACACTATTTGCTTCATCATCTATACTGAAAAACACACATTCACTAGTGAATTGGGTAGAGTTTAATTCTTTTCACTATTTATTTAATTTTCCCTCTTTCTTTTTAACTATGCTTCAATTTTGTCCCATGGAGTCCTATATTCATGAGTCTCATGGCTACCTTTTTTATCACACCATTCACAATAGAGGTTCTATTTATCATTCTATTTTTTATTTTATCTACCATGATTTTCATATTTTCCACCTTTTCACTTATACTTGTTCTTGTACTTGTTATTGCCTTTATTTTTAGAACATATGGCCTTATTATATGGTTTGGAAGAATTTTTATTGACATCATGCATACTTTCACCTATTGTCATTTATATTTTTCTTCTAAATTCCTTTTCTCTTTCTACCATCTTTTCAACCAACTAGTCAAATGTGAAAGTCTTCAATTGCTTGCTTGCTTGTAGAGACTCCAAATAGGTTGAATAGTTAGGAAGAAGGGATTTTATGAATGTGGTAATATATATGTCAATTTTGACACTTGTTACTTCAAAATCATGTTTGATAACACGTATCTCTGAAGAAAATCTCATCACATCACCTTCTTTCAACTCTAGGTTGAACATTTTCAACTACAACTGAATGAATTCCAACTTTGAATGGGATTATTATAGGTCCTTTAGTTTATGATATATTTCCCATGGTGTATTACACCCATGTATATGACAAACCACATCCCCATCTACTAATGCCCTCATCAAGGCTAAAGCCTTTTGGTTTTTCTTATTCCATACTTGAATGTACTTTGCATTCCCTATTGGTTTAGCTAGTTGTGTTTCCCCATCACAAACATAAAACCATATATCATTGAATATGAGTGTGTTATCCACTTGCTGAGACCACTATAGCCAAATATCTTTGCCAGTCAAGGTAGTGCCAATAATGGATTTGATGGAATGCATGGTTTTGAGGTTTTGTTTGAGTTTTTAGAGGGTTTGAGTTTTTTTAAGCCCAATTGGTTCTTTATCACTAAAAACTGGTCCCCTTTTCTATATATGCAAAGGTACTAAAAAGGATTTGCTTTATCATTATTATTGGCTTAAAAATAAAACCTCATACATCAATATACTTGGTTATTCTTGATTTCTATATTTATGTTTATTAACATACATGAATGGGTAAAAAGAGTATCTCCCCTTATTTCTCCTTGAATTTGCAAAAATTGGTTGTTGTTTTCTAGTTTTACTTAGATTAGCTTACCCAAGGAAATTTTATTGAAAAATTACACAAAATTTTAAATGCCTTTTCAAATTTAAATGATTTTTAAATTTGAATTAAAGAATTTTTAAAATGGAAATTTTGATTTTTAAATAAAAACTATAAAAATTCCTTACCTCTCCTCCAATTATTGACTAATGTTTAATTTCCAATATTGGAAATGAGGAAAAAGAGTGTCCTCCTCAAGGTGTATGGTACAACTTCTACATGGAAAACTAAAGACTATCCAATGCCTTCTCTCCACACTTTTATGTAGCTAGATACATAGTATGCTAATACATTAGATGCCTCCATATGACCCAAGGGGATAGGGTGCAAGTTTAAAGTTGGAAAAAATTAGAATGTATCCCCAAACACCACATAGAAAGTATCTAGATCACTATGTAATAAGAAATTAGAACATAGGTTTTTATCAGGTCTATTATGAAAGCAACAAAGAAATACATAGCAGAGAATGGACTTGATTTCTACATGTAAAATAAATACACCAAATCACCTATATATCAGCTTATAGAACCCCAAAATGAAGATTAGTTGTCACATTATAGATGTAACATCTCTCAGTAGAAAGAGAAGTCACTATCAAAGAGTAGCCAATAAAAATCCAAATGTAGGTCTACATATGTAACACTAGTCTACCTCACTTCCACACTATCAAAGATAAATTCTAAGCTGCTAAAGATAACTTCTTGAAATGATAGGTAAAACAAAATAAAAAATTATTAAATAAAATTAGAGTATGTAGGCTATACAACTCAGATAAAGGAAAAGAAAGAAAAAATTAATTATCTAAGCTCTAATACTAATGATAGGCTAAAAAGATTATTGATGAAATGACAATGAAATTATATTTCATGATTCAATGAAGAAGGAAGCAAAATATTACAATAAATAGACCAAATAAGACTATTTAGTTCACATTCCCAATGACTCTTCGTATTCCTATGGGAATGAAAAGCTTATTGAATAAGACAAAAATCAAGACACCTAAGCTAGACTTAACAACCAATATATACAATATTATTACATTTTTTTCATTAAACTTACCCCTAAGACCTAGGCTTGTAAGTGTTAGTGTTAGTGTTAGTGTGTTTTTTATTTAGTTTTGTTTACTTGTTCTAACACTCTACTAACCTTCCTTCTTGGATTCCTATGATCACACTAAGTAGACTAAATTAAGTAAATAATATCCAATAGATATATCCATTGATTTGTTACATAATTGAATAGCTTTGATTTTTGTGAAAATAGTAATAAATAGTGCAAGTAATGACTTAGCTATAAACACCTGATACAAATGATATGGGTGATAGAAATTGAGATGGTTTGAGTGTTATAAACTACATACCAATGTCAGAACCCATCCTAGATAGTAGAACCATAGTTGGAAAATAACACCATTATTGGAAAAGTGGTAGTAGTGTCTTGATATGGGTACTCGTGACTTATGTATAGGACTATCTCAAACTTTTAAGTATGCATATGTTTGGATCTTTGAGGTCTTTTATTGCAAGCATGAATTATGGAACCTTATAGTCTAATTTATTGTGTAAACCCTAGTCCTCCATGTAACTAGGACATGATCTAAAAAGTGTGTTTGTTAATAGGGTAGGCTAGACATCCTTAACACCCCACTATGAAGAGATTTGCCTACATAACAATACTATAAGGAGGGATCAAGCACAATGTAGTTTTCCCCACCTATGTGCTAGTGCAAGTGTAAGTGATGCTAGTATGATAGTGCCCTTGAGTGCCTTGAATGTGCTTGATACTAGAAATGTAGATAATCTAAGATTAGGGATGTTGTAGATGGTAATATGCAGAAGTAGGGTAGAATAAGGATTGATAACCTTACTTGTGCTTAACTTATTCTGAGCTTGAATGTGTATTTTGCATTTAATTTCCATTTAGTGGTTAGAGGGATAAAAATCATGTATTTATAATGTTTTGATGCTTGTTCATGTGATAAAATATGTTTAGGCCAACCTTATGAAGTTTAAGTTTTGAAAATATATCTATTTGGGAAAGGATAGGGCAAAAGACATTAACACCATTTTAGGGACACTAGCACCATGTGGCACTAGTGTCCTTATTATGGCGCTAGTGTCTAGATGGTAGAACACTAGGCTTGAAGGGCTAGGATTGGGAAATGAGGGTCTAGGACTTCATTAGAGCTGACTAGGGATGTCTATGGCCCACATGAAGGCTAAATAAGTGTGATAAATAGGCTCTAGGATAGGTCTAGGGGTAATTTAGGGACAAATAGTCTCAAGTAGCACTCTTATCATTCCAATACCATTTTTGGGTGATTAAATTTCACATGATTCAGGCAACATAAAAAAAGGTAAATCATATTCTTTACCCTTGTTAGTTAAATTTGAAAAAGCATGTATAAATGATATTACACCTTTTACCAATGTACAAAATAAAGTAGATGAAATTATTTTATCACCTTCTTTTCTATTCCAAGCTCAAGACAATAATTCTTTTTAAAATGTTGATAAGATAAATATCTCTAACTCTTCTCATACATGTCATAATATGAAAAATGAAAACATACTACTTCTTCTACTCTTGACTCCAAGATAGAAAGTAACAATCATACATGCATTCCACACATAGCTAGTGAAGATATGCATTGCATTACACCCACGCATGATGATATATTACATAGTAGTAAAAAGTTATAATATTATCCTGTTCTCTCTCCTAGTGAACATGCAAATTATAATTTTTCTACTCTTAATTCTATAAGTGAATTAAAATTTTATTTTGATGAACCATGGAATAATGATGATTACTATGATTTTGATGAAGAATACATTGAGTCTAAACCTTCTAGTTCTCTCCCTACCTCACGTATCTCTCATGTTCAAACTAATGCTAGTTCAAATGATAAAAAATATGCATGCACTTATTCTTATGTTCATAGTTTACATAACTTACATTCACATGATAATAATGTATCTTATAGTCAATTAACATTTGATACTTCTTTACAAATTAAAAAAAAAGAGATACCAATGAATCTCCCTCAACCCACCTTACTATAGTAGAATCCGTTTCTCAACCTAACCTCCACAAGGGTGATAGCCCATTTCCCTCTCATTAGTTCTAGGCTATCGCCCCTCCAAAGGTTATAGAGAGTAAACCAATCCTCCCTAAAAAGGTCCCTGAGGTAGTGTACCAATGATTAATATTAGTAAAAAAATTCAAGAGTTAAATAAACCCCTTGATGATGACAATACACCTTCACAAGAGGTAGTCTCCTTGATGCATGCCATGGGTGATTTATAATAATTACACCATCTCAAACTAGAAAGAAAAGCATACCATTCTTGGGATAATTCCAATACCATCCATGGTAATCCTATTTCACATAAAATCTTCACTACAAATTTTCCACCCAACTTTCTGATACTAGTGTTATCAAAATTTTATGGGCATAGAGACTTGTACTTGTACCTTAAATCTTATGGGAAATCCATGGCACATGTCACTAATAATTTAACTCTACTACAATTATTTCCAAAGTCTCTAGAGGGTGAGACATTAAATTGGTTTCATCATGCACTCCCTAGTGGTTCACTTCATACATATGATGAGTTAGAAGCAATATTTTTTAGGCATAACATATAAAATAAGTGACCTTGAGTCATATATGAGAGGTTGCATCTACTACACTAGGGTGAGATAGAAATAGTAACTGATCACATTTTAAGATTCAAATAATGTATTCATCAATTGATTTGCCATTTGAAAGATTTATAGGTAAAACACATCTTTACTAGATGCCTAATTTTTCCTCTTAAGGATAAATTATTGTATTAGACATCCAAATCATTCTAGTATCTATGTAACATAGCTATGACTTTAGAAAAAAAGTTGGGATTAGTTGAAACTCATTAAGAGGTAGATTTTGATGTAGGTTTCCTAGAGCCACAATTGTCTAAAAGGTACAAGAACCTGTTCCACTTATGATTAATAAATAAGTGGAATAGAAACAACCAATCAAGATAATCAACAAGGGTAAAGAGCTAATTCATAGATCATCTCCTATAGTGAGTAGAGTATAGGACACTAATAAAGGGGCTATACAATTTTTAGATAGAGATGGGACAATTTTTAGATAGAGATGGGCCTCATGATGTCTTACTTACATTATTAGCTATGGAGATGATCACACCTCTTTCCACTCATCACCATCCAACACACCATTTTCACAGGATATAGAATAAACCATATTATAATTTTCATAAGATAAATGGACATTCAAACAATAACTATTATACACTTCAAGATTATATTAACTAGTATATCAATAGAGGTATTATAACATTTACATAGGGGACATAAAGATCTCACTCTCCACAATCTCATAGATCATACTCCTCTAAAATTGAGTTATCTCATGACATTATTTTTAAGGATCCATTGGTTAGTCATCATATGAGCCATGTGGTTTTTAGGACACCTACTTACATGAGATCTCATGCACCATAGAGTCAATAGAGATGATATCTAATTCACAAAGATCCACCTACTTATAGAAACATGTTACAAAAATGGAAAGTAATTCAATCCCTAATTAAAATTCAACAACCGATTAAGATATTTTTTAGAGATCACATAAATTAAAACTAAGTTTAACAATCAATTAAGATATTTTATATAGATCATATAAATCAAAACACAGTTCAATAATTGATTAAGACATTTCCTAGAGATCATAAAAATTAGATCACAGTTTAACAACTAATTAAGCTATTTGTTAGAGATAATAGAAATTAGAGCACAGTTATACAACTAATTAAGATATTTTCTAGAGATCATAAAAATTAGAGCATAGTTCAGTATTTGATTAAGATATTTTCCAAAGATCATAGAAATCATAATATAATTCAATATTCAATTAAGATATTTTATATAGATCATAGAGAGCAGAGCATAACTTTAATACAACAATTTATTAATCTATTTGCTTTAAAGTCTACACACCTTGCTACCAGTAGTGTACCATGAGTAGTATTAGTTTTAGAATCTACTACTTTGAAACAACATGAGTAGTAGGGTCGCTTGTTCACCATGCCATTCAAGTTTAGATAGTGCATATCATAGTTACATGATCCACACTCAGATATCTTATGATACTCTTATAAAACCCATACTAATACCTAGCATTTATAATCCACTATACATGTCTACTTAAACATTCATAAATAGATAATCAATTCATTACCATTACTTAGATACAACATATTTCCACATCACCATTTAACATAATGAATATAATTAAACACATGTGAAAATGCATGACACAATAAATCAACATACCAAAATACATGATACCCATATAACAAAATAAATCCATATATATTTATAAGTTAGAGAATAGTTTCAATACAATACTACAAGTCACTTAATAATTTGGGATTGTTGACTAGGACTAGTCCCCTCACTTTCACTCTCTAATACATCCATACTAGAATTGGAGGCTCTACTATCCCTCTAAGAACTTGATTGAGACCTATGTCTACTCTTTCTCCTGTAACACCCCCAAATCAACCAACTCTGCATTCTCTCACTGTAGATGTATATAGTCATTCACTATCTAACTACCTGCCCTATCAAAAGCATCAGGTGTAGGCATAGATCATCTTTGTATCTCCACACATGCCTCATATTTATAAATAATTACTCACTTATATGCCATATTAGTAATGGTTTCTCAATCAAAAAGATGAGCATGGACACCAAAATTTGTGGACCTCTCCACTAGTCCATCATCCATGACATCATCAGGGATATATCATGTCAATACTTAGAGCACAAACTTTATGATAGTCTCCCAATACTTGTCATCACCTGGACCTACACATACCAACATAATACATCAAATACCTACCCAAGTAAAATAAGTAATGAAGTAAGTAGGACATATAAATATATAATGGCAACCTACCCTCAATGGCCTTAAGGGGATCAATATTTAATGCATCCTCCATAATGATACCACCACCTGAGAACAATGGTGACCATATATGATCCCTATACCATGATATGTAGGCATTACTCCTATATCATCCAAATTCATTATATCAAGCACCAAATCTCAATCTATCAACATAATTTGAGCTAATTCTATAGTTAATGGTCTAGGCCTACTCCTTGGCCTTAATGAAATGTGAGAACTCCTACAACAAACTAATGATACTGGTGGCACATCTTAAGTAATACAAAACTATCATGTCACTTCATCATAATAATCCTCTTGAATCTATTGACCTAATGGTCATGCAACCAATAGTTCACTTGTACCCATCTTAGTTAAGCACCATCCTCAGGCCATCCCTCATATCACTTGTAGGGCCTCCAAATAATATCTCTAGATATCAACCTATCCAACACTTGTCAACATTACATCATGATTATTTTGGGAACATGAGTCATACCTTTCCACCTCTCTACAAACATCTAGGGGTGAGCCCAATCACCTTGTCAAGGCAACACCAATCTACTCACTATTATATTCTCATAAGCCCAACAATGTAATAATGTAGAAGACTAAATATCAACTACACACATCTCCTGAGTGAAGTGATACAAATCTTGATACAAGTGGGTTAGTATAGTGTGACCCTATGAGTATAAGGTGTCATGTTCCTCTATATCCTCTACTATCCCATGCACCCTATATGGGATAGCTAACATGCTCCCATACATAACAATAAATGAATCCAATATAATTGATATAAAATTCTACAACCATAGAGCATTCACTAAAATAATCAACAACAATAATAAATCTTTATTGCTCTTTGATTGATGAGTCCCCATAGGCATCATTAAAAAATAACTCATAACCCACTCTATAGCTTAGTCACTAGTGGCCTCCTATAGTACTACTCTCTAACCAATAATTGGTAACCTCAAGATCCTAAATACATCCTCAAATGTGATAATCATCTCCCAAATAGGTAGCCAAAATGACTTGGTATTTGCATTCCACCTCTCACACAATGTTGTCATCATATGTTTGTCTTAGGGTATTAGACCCAATGAATCCACACGAACCAAACTAGATCTATCTACCCCAACCGTCTCCTAATCTATCAATGGAAATCCCCATAATTAATCCATCATTTGGATACTCTAGAATTCCCTCATATACACATTCACCTACAAAATACAACCAAACTCAACATTAATATCACTTAATATCAGATAAATATATAATAATAGTCATAAAATACTAATAAGTAGTAACAAGCACCAAAAAATTGGCCTAATGTACATTAATGCTACATATTGAACAATAGTGCTATACAATAGTGTGAATAAGGAATATGTAGAGGGGAGGATAGTCTTGTGTTAGTATAATAAAATAAATCAAAATAACACATTAAAATCCTAACACCTTTAGCTTAGACACTAGGGAGAGCATATATAACAAACATACAAATGAAAGAATAATTATAACACAAAAGAAATCACTCTTTTACCTTCTTTAGAGCTCTAAATGGCTTCTTTAATTGGCTTGCTTAGTTTTTGTATCAAGGAGGCTTTGAAAATGAAGCTTTCTTTGCTCCTTCTCTCCTTGGCACCTTGGCTTGGTTGCTTGGCTTATGATTTTGGCATGGTAACATTAATTTCATGAAGCTTATAGAATAAATCCTGCATAATAACTCTATACTAGCAAATCTTAGAAATGAATAGGTATGGCCTTGTATTTATAGCCTTAAAAGTTAACTCTCACCCAAGGTGAGTTAAGGTTGAATTTAAACATAGAATGGGTTCAAAATAAACCTAGGTGAGTTGAGGATTCCAGTTTAGTTAAATTTTTTCATGTAATTATGATTTTCAATTACTAAGCATGGCTCTCAACTTAGATATTTTGGGATATTTTGGAAAAGTTTGACAACTCATAAAGGCAATGATGAAAGGCTTGATATTTTAAATTTTAAAATTTCCATTTTTAGATATTAATTAATTGAAAATGGATAATTCAACTAAGAATTTAATCTCATTTAATTAGTTAATGTAATTTGATTAACATTTTAGCTCTTTTAAGATTTGATCAAGTTCCCTACTTAATGGGTCCATAAGTTAAACTGATAATTGTTATTTAACAAGGTGATTGGGGATAAATCTATGAAAGGTTATTATTGTGTAGAGGACAGTATCCCAAATAGGGAGGCCTCAACATGATTATGAGTTTTATGAATGATACATGGATGAAATTAGGATGTTAAGTGATTCCTAGGCTTAATTTTCAATGTTTGGTAGGAATCAATCTGAAGTCTGATCAAAATTTAGTTGTGGACATAATTGTATGTCTATAGTTTGCTCCTATTTGGGAAGGCATTACAAACTATAGAATAGTAAAATATTATCAAAGAATGAAAATGTCCTATATACATAATGCCCCAAATGATGATGGATAAGGTTTGGATGCCCCCTCAAGGGAGTGGTTGGCAAAGAAGGTCAGAGATTGATCTCTAAAAAAAAGGAAAATGATGGGACCAAAAGGTAAATGGAGGTGGAAAAGATTGATTTGCCCATAATGAGATGCTCCAATTGGGTAGATAAAAAGGATTATTTTCCCAAAGGTGGATATAATCGTCGACATAGTGAGGTAAACAAATAATAGTTTTCCCAAAGGCATTTATAATCATTAACCAAAGGAAACGGGTAATAAGAGAATGATTTGCCCATAGGATATTATAATAATTAGGAAAATGAAAACAATGATTTGACCAAAGGTGGTTATAATCATTAGGAAAATGAAAACAATTACTTTCACAAAGGTGATTATTATAGACACCTAAAATTGGCTACCAATGGATTCATACTAGACTTGAGAGTGATTTTTACTAACTATTGCAAATTAAGCCTAGAAATCACAAAACATCCCAAATTTGCTTGTGAAACACTAATCAATGTTTAGAATCACCTTGAGACATCCCTAATTGGGATATCCAACGATAAAAAAAACCTCTCATCGATTCATCTCTAATCATTCCATGATATTATAACATGAAATTTGGCCTATAGACATATTAAATGGGTCAAATGCATACATACAATTAATTCAAATGTTAAAAATTCTAAAATGCCTAAATATAATTAATTAAAATGTAAAACCAAATTAAATACCTAATTGAATTATCCATGAAAAATTAATGAAATTATAAAAAATGAAATTAAAATATCAAAGAATATCCTAAGAATTCATAATTATCTTTATGTGAGTTGTCAAATATCTTAAAATATCTCAACATGCGTAATCATGAGGTTTTGACACTTTTAAACTTTACTAAGGTTAATTAAAACACTAAGATTAGGTTTGAACCCATTCTAAGCTCTTACTACACCTTAAATCACATTGGGTTGGGGTTAGTTTCTAAACCTATAAAAACAAGCCATTGCCTATTAAATTAATGAGAGTTTGAGCATAGTAAAGTTATATTATAAGATTTGGTGCATGGTTCAAAGCTATAGTGTTATAATGCCAAAATCAAAAGCCAACCCACAAGCATAAGTCATACCAAGCAAGATAAAAATGGTGCTAAAGAGAGAAGGAGCCACACAGTTCCATTTTCTAAAGACTCTTTGAGCACAAGTCAAGCAAGCCAAACAAACGCATCATTTGGAGCATTCAAGGAAGGTAAGGAATTTATAGTTCTTTGCATTTTAGTTGTTATTTTAATTATTATTTGTCCACTAATATCCCCCCATGATCTAGGCAAGTAAGTATTATGCATGTTAGTGTGTTTTTATTCAATTTTTATTGCTTATTCTGACACATGATCTAACCACCCTTCTTGGATTCCTTGATCACAAATGGCATGCCTGGTGGGACTAGAGGCACCCCATGTAACAAGGATAAAAATATGGAACTATCAAATGAATGCTTGAATTCATTTAAAATTTTAGTTTTAGATTTGTTTTTACCATATTTTTAATTTTTAAATTAACTCAGATCTATGCAGAGACCAACATAAGTCAGACATAACCATCATCAATTCTACCAAACTATTATCAATTCTACCTAATCGTACTCAGTTTTATGTGACCATCATTAGTCAATATATAGGGAAAAACATGGTTGATAAAACTTTCATTTTGAATCTTTCTTGCATTCCTAATCATGATTTCTTAGTGTCATTAACTTTTATACTCTCTGCCTAATCATCTCCTTGCAGGTTTTAAGAAGTTTTTAGCTAACCATTGACTAATTAATTTTTTATATCTCATGTTGGTTTTTGCCTTCAGGTTCATAAGTGATCAACATCAGTATTAATCAATTGATATTATTTATTTACAAATCATTGTTAGTTATATGAGACTAATCAACATCAGTTGCCTTATAACTAGCATCAGTCAGTTCTAACTGATGTTGGTTTGTGTGTTTTTAAAATAAAAACCTGAGAGCTACTTTTTGAAAGCTCATTTTCTCACCATTGAAAGTGCTTCAAAGTAGGGGGAAATTATATAACTCTTGTAGGTCCAAGGTGTGATTAGATCACAAAATTATACGTTTAAATGGTTTTAACATTTCATTTTGGGTACCTAAAAATAATTAGCTAAGTCATTCACACTTCATTTTTTGGTGCTTAAAATGAATGGCTAAGTCTTAAAACACTTCATCTTGATGTTTAAAAATGAATTAGGCTAAATATTGAACATTTGGATTTTAGGGCTTAAAATGAACTTAGGTGATTTGTGTTGAATTTGTTTTGTGAGATTTATTTCAAGATTTTGCACTTAAGCTAAGGGCCCAAATAAATAACTTAATCAAAACATTTCATTTATTGCACCTAATTAAATTTCACTTAGATTTAAAATTTATTAAAAATGTTTGTTGGAACTTGTTTATTTTCTCAAAATGAAGAGCATGTGTATGCTCTCCATTGTCCCCTATAGGGAACTTGGGTGACCAAAAGTGCCTTTTCATTGCAGTTCTGCTTAGTCAAAAGCATGGAAAGAAAATTATCTAGGATTTCCCCAAAACCCACATGGTTTGGGTGATCTAAAAGTAGCCATACAGGCTTTCTACTTAATTTTATTTTCATGCAATTTAGCTTGTGTAGGGGAGTTCATTGCCTCTTTATGAGTTATTTAGGGAAGCATTGATTTGGGGATTCATATCTTGATAGTGTTCAACATTTATCCATGATGAGGTATAAAAATTAGGGTACACATACTATGAGAGATAGAGGGTTGAGTGACTAGCTTCTCTTTTTGTAATGAAGGCCTAAGCTAAATCTGGTCAACCAGGGTATTCCAATAAGTAGTCCATGGATGGAATCATTATGCAAAGGAATAGACCTTTGCATAGTAAGTTGATCGATATAAACTCAATTGATGTGATGCTTCTCTTGTGTTAGCCACACTTAGGATCAATCTAGATAGTCATAAATTGGTAGTTTTAGTCAACCCCATTTGCGATACCTTGTTAGGATCTAAGATAATATACTTAGTTGTATTTAGTATATTTTCTTTTATTACTTGGTGTTTTGTGTCTAAAAATTTATTTTTTATACCACATCAAAATTAAGTTATTTGTCCATACTACTCTATTATTTGAGGAGGTGTTATGCCATCTATTTGACACTGTGCTTTTACCTTAAAATTTTTATGTCAAAAATGTTGTGTGTGTCACTTGATTGAGATGGGTAATGTTACATTGCCCAAATCAGATCAAGTTTTGAACCTTAGAATTCTTCAAAATAAAATATTGTTTACATCTTTTGAGAGTGATAACACCTTTATGTTCCTCAAATTATTTCATGAACTTGTCTTATCATGTGTCCATGTTTCATATTTGAAACCAATCACATGTGTCTTATGGGATGTTTATTTTAGTACCATTATGCTATTAAAATTTGTGTAGATTCTTTGGTCAAAAATCTTAAAGTTTTCTTAAAATTGATTTTTTAATTAACCTTTCCAAAGTTCAAACTCAAACATTAATTGATTTTTGTTTATGCCTTGCTTAATTGGGGTTTAGACATATATAGTTCTCTTTTGGGTTGTATAAATTAGGTTAATATTTAATCAAAATTCAAAAAATATATTGTTTGTGCCTTTATTTGAGAGAATCAGTCTATCTCCAAGTACTATTTATTTAGTTCCTTGTGAAAATTTGATCAAGTTTATGTTTAGAATCAAGTACCTTGTTTATGCCAAAATGTTGCAAGTTTGTTAGATTAAAATCATCCCTTTATTTTAAGTCTAGATTTTGACACCACATTTGGCCAAGAGTCATAGTATATGCCTTGTTTGAGCCTAGCTTTTGATCCCATGTTTGGACAAAAGACCTAACAACTTTTACCTTTCCTAGTTTAGACCTATTTGCAACATCTTTGGACGTAGAGTTTGGCATCTTATTTTTAGTTCATTTTATTTGACCTTATTTGTGCGAGACATTTAATGTTATATTAATTTTACCAAATATTTACATAGACATTTTTGGAGATACAACTCCATCCCTTTGACCAAGTTAGACCTAGTTTGAACCTTTTGTCTTTTCAAACAACTTTTCAGAGTTTGTAGAACTCTAACCTCTATTGTCATGAATTTGTAATGAAATTACTCAAATGTTTGCACAAAATGATTTCATATTACATAAAATAATCAAATATGAGAGATCACATAACAATAATTGATATCAGAGCAGAACACTGGATAATATAACAAAACCACTTTGAGGGACAACCTCCATAATAATGCACTAAGAGTAGAATAATTAACATGATGAACAAAGACTAACCAATAGCTCCTATATATAATCTACTTAGCCATGGTTATTACATATGAAAACCTAACTAAGAACATAGAGAAATGTAACAAGAATATAAAATAGGTATGTAAGCCACAAATTGGCCACATATATCCTAAGACATGCCAAAGGTTAAGGGTGTAGCATGCCCCTCTCATTTAAAATAATGTTGTCCTCAATGTTGAGTTAACTCTAGATATTACTACACAAAGGATTAATCATCCTAAGTAGCATCTTCATAGGGTGGATTATTCCATTTAATTAGGTACTCATTAATCGCTCAAGACCACAACTGCTTAGTGCACATTTGAAGGATCACCTTAGTATTAAGAATAACTCTTCCTTCCAATTATGGTAACTCAATTTAGGTATCAAATTTGTGTCTAATGAATTTATTTAGGCATGATACATGAAATATTGGATGTATGTGAGTGGAGGAAGGAAACTCAAACTTGTAGGCCACATTACCAATTTTCTATAAGATTTAATAAGGCCCATAATACTTAGGGGACAACTTGTTATCCTTTTTCTATTGATTCAAGGACATATACTTATATGGTAGTAAGCAAAAAAAAACCCAATCACCAATGTCAAATTGCCTCTCACTCTTATGTTGATCTACCTATTGTTTCATATGATTTTGGGCTATGGCTAAATTTTCACATAAACTAGCAAGGACCTCATGTTGATGGTGAATATGTTCTTCAACTATACAAACCTTAAAATGGAAATTCAAGGTTGAAGTGATGGATGGAGGGTGGTATCTATATAGTGAAAAAAAAGGAGACATTTTAGAAAAACTATGAACAAAATTATTATACCACCATTTAACAAGTGGTAACCAATGGACCCATTTATCTTGTTTATCAGAAACAAAACAATAGAGATATCCTTCCAGATATTTGTTGACTACCTCAGTTTGTCCATCTGGTTGAGGATGATAGGATGAATTATGAGCCAACTAGGTGCCAAAACATGCAAATAACTAAATCCAAAAATTTCTAGTGAAAATGGGATCTCGATTACTGACAATGATCTTAGGGGTACCATGCAATTTATGAACTATATTGAAAAAAGCATAGCCTACTATAATAGAAGCAAATGGTTATGATAAAAAACATAAATGAACATACTTACTAAGATGATTTACCACAACCATGATAACATTTTGACTATCAAATCTTGATAACCCTGTAATGAAATCCATATACATCTCTTCCCAACATTGGTTAGGGATGGATAAAGGCTATAAAAGACCTATGGTTTTGATGGTTTCTCATTTATTTTGTTGATAAATCATACATTTAGCCACATATTTATGGACATCCCCCTTGAGTCCTAAAAAAAAACCCTGCTTGATTCTATGATAGGTTTTCAAAATCTTGAATGACCCCCAATTAGAGTTGCATGAAATTCCTGAAGGATTTTTTGTTTAAGAAGAAAATACTTATATAGGTATAATATGAATTTATACCATAATGCATCAATCTTCTATGTGAATTTTTTAAATCCACCCAAACCTTGCTAAATATTTTGAATCAAATCATGGGTAACACTATAATTGTCCCATTTTGATCATACTTCCTCTAGCCAATCTACATGCAAAATAGTCATAGCATATAGTAATGCCTTAACTAATTCATCTTTCTTAGATAGTGCATCTACCACTAAATTATCCTTGCCTTTATTTTAAGCTATTTAAAAATCATAGCCTAACATCTTAGTTACCCATTTCTATTGTTATTTAGATGATAACCATTATTCCAAAAAATATTTGAGATTGTCATGATCAGTCTTTACCAAAAAGTGATGACCCATCAAATAAGGCATCCATTATTTGAATGCATAAAAAATGTCCATCATTTCCTTATCATAAATGGGCTTGTGCTAATTTTTACCCTTTAATTGACAACTTTCAAATGCAAGTGGTCTACCTTCTTGCATGAGTACAACACCCATACCATACCCAAATGCATCACATTTAACCACAAAAGTCTTGGAAAAATTAGGAGTAACTAACACTAGAATGGTGCACATCACCAATTTAAATTATTCGAATGCCTTGATAGCTATATTAGTCCATTGAAAGGAGTCTTTCTTTAACAAATATGTGAGTGGGGCCGTAATGTGACCATAATTTTTGACAAAGCTATGATAGTAACCTGTTAGCCCCAAAAATCCCCTTAGTTTCTTGAGTGTCTTAGGAATCGACCAATCCACCATTACTTGGATTTTTTTAGTATCTAATTTTACTCCTGTATATGAAACTAGATGACTTAAATACTCAACCTTACAATCTCCAAAAGTACATTTGAAAGGTTTGGGATATAACTGATGTTGTTCCAAAATTGAGAGTACCTATTTCACATGGTGCAAATGGTCTTCCTAATTTTTACTATAAATGAGGATATCATCAAAAAATACTAGAAAAAATTTCCTCAAAAATGGCCTAAAAATAGTATTCATCAAACTCTAAAAGGTATATGGTATGTGTTCATCACGGATCTAGATTTGATGATACCCATAATGTAGATCTAACTTGGTAAAATAAAGAGCACCATTTAATTCATCTAGCAAATCATCAATGATAGGAATATGAAACTTATCTTTGATAATATACTTTTTTAGTTCCCTATAGTTAGGGCACATCCTCCAAGTGTCATATTTCTTTCACACCATGACAATTGGTGAAGAATATTTACTTTGCCTATGGTAAATGATTGCTTGCATCCAACATCTTCTGTACCATCTTTTCAATTTCACCTTTTTGGGAATATGGATACCTATATGGATTGATGTTAGGTGGTGTGCTACCAAGAATAAGTTTGATATCATGATCATGTGTGTGTCTAGGTGGAATTCCTTTCAACATGTCACAAAAAATAATCGAATGTGCATCAATTACTAATTGTAGATCAAGAGGTGTAAATGATTGAGTTGGATGAACTTAAATGGAAAACAAGTGACCTACAAATCCTTCAACACCCTTTTAGAGAATCTTTGTCATTTGATAGGAGCTAACAAGTTGTCAATATTTATCCCTTAATCCCCTTAGCTTAAATGTCCTTCCCTTATAATGAAAATGCATGAATGCTCCTTGGATATTCATCTTAATAGTGCCTAAAGTGGTGAGCCACTATACTTATAGAACAATGTTAGCTCTCCCCATAGGAATAAAAAACATAAGAGAACCCAATAAGTAGTCTCCCATGGCCAACTTAATACTATGGAATTTTCTTGAGAAACTAATAGTACCACCATCTACAATCATGACCTAAAATTTTGGAGTGGGATAAATGAAATAGTTTAAGCGAGCAAACAACTTATTATTGATGAAGTTGTGTGTGCTCCTAGAATCAATCAACATAGTGACCTTATATTTACTTAGGAAACCCACCACCTTAAGAATTTGGGAAGTAATAATACCTAAAAGAACATGGTAGGAAATAGTAGTTTGAGAGTCTTTAAATTCTTCCTCAGGACCTCCTTCACCCTCACTAAGTGCCTCCTCATTATCATCATCCTCATTGGCACCTTTAATGTAAAATAGATTCATTTTAGAATAATAATGGTCTTTACTTCATTTTTTATCACAACCATAACTCAACCCTTTGGCTTGCTTCTCCTCAATTTTTTGAAGTGTCAAGTTGGTGCATTGAAGATATGATGGTGTTAGAAAGGTGAAATCATGACCAGTTGTAAAGGTTTTTCATTTGATCATCTCTTTCTCCTTTGCCATGCATGCTCATGGGATAACTTCTAATATAGATGTTGGGTTAAACATCTAAACCTCCAATTGGATGATATCTTTGAGACCACCCAAAAATAGATCACTCAAATTTTCTTCAATGATGTCTTTCACTAGTAAGGATAGATTCTAAAACTGATGAATATAATCCTTCATAGCTCTTATTTTCCATAGTTTGACTAATTGGATGAATTAGTTCTCAAAGACATTATTTTGATAATTATCCAATAACTCATCAATAAAAATAGACCATGTAATAGAAGCACCATTCTTTTTATTTTGAGCACACAACTAACAATACCAAATGAATTGATCAGGTTCCAGATACAAAGATGCCACTATCACCTTTTGAGAATTAAGAATTTGATGCAGATCAAATAAATTCTCAATTTGGGTAATAAAAGTGAGAGGATCCTTATAATCAAACTTATGCATGTCCACTTTGGGCAAAATTGATTTCACACTAGAATTGGAGTTATTATTGTTGAGAGGAGGAGGACCTAAATGAAGTGGAGGGTTGTTTGACTGTAACTAAGATGAAAGAGTAGCCAATGAAGTAGTGATCTGATTTAATTGATTGTGAACCCCATTAATCTCTTCATGCATCCTTGAAACATCAGTTTTAACTTAAAAAAAGTAATCATGCCATAGTAATCCCTTTATGTCATCCTGAAGTTGAGAAATCAATGGATTTGAACTTCCAAATTCCATGTCCCTGGTAGGAGTCTTAGGAGTTTCTTTCTCCCCTTTTCATCCCCATGTAGAAGGATCAACCATATACAAACCCTAGGAGGGTTTTTACCTCAAAAAAAGTGTATCAAGAGATGGTACCATTGCGACCACCTTGCCAAGATGAATCTAATGACTACCTTTGTGTACTCGGGTAAATTTTTTTGGCATAATATACCATTGCGATCATCTCGTTGAGATGAATCTAATGATTGAAATTGTGCAAAGTGAATTATTTTTAGACTTTTAATTTTAAAAAAAATTATTTAAAATAATATTTTACTAAAAAAAATTAATTCTTCCTAGATTAAAAGTTATGTTTTTTTCTCCTTCATAGAAGTTGTGCCTCATCAGATGTAAAAAAACAACACCATAGGAAACTTGCCCAAATAAAATTTCTGATACCACTTGTAATGAAATTACTTAGATGTTCACATAGAATGATTTTATATCACACAAAATAAGCAAATATGAGAGATCACATAACAATAATTGAAAACAAAGTAAAATAATGGATAATATAGCAAGGCCACTTTGAGGGGGCAACCTCCACAAAAATACACTAAGATCAAAATACTTAACATGATGTTCAAAGACTAATCACTACCTATTATATATAATCTACTTAGATATGGTTATTCTATAGGCTGACCTAACTAAGATCATAAAGAAATGTAATAAGAATATAAAATAGGTATGTAAGACACAATTCAGCCACACATATCCCAAGACATGCCAAAGGTTAAGGGCATAACAAAAGCATTTACCATTTATTTAACCATATCTCATTATACAAATAGTGGAGTCATGTATAATCCAAGATATGGAAATGTTATCACACAAGAGGACTTTATTCAAGACCCTTATGAAGACAATGTTGTTTTGGAGATGGATTCTTATCCACCTTACAATGCTCAATCAAGGGAACAAACTCTAAATATTTTGGCCCATTATTTAGTTAACATGCCTCCATGTATAGAGCAAGACCAAGAATAGATGGACCAATATTTGGCTAGTGTAATTTTGATTGGAGAACAAGTCCAAAAATAACCTTATTACATTAAAATACCATTAGACTATGAACCTTATTTAGTTGATCATCACTCACCAACAAACAAGGACAAGGTTTTAAATAGAGCCGTAGAGGTAGGGGCTAAGTTTTTGGCATAATTTCCTCATGAAAACTTGCCAAGTCTAGTAAGAGGGCCTTACAACACGTCTTATAATTAGAACAATTAACATGCCTCTTATATCAACCTTCATACCATTATGTTGATGCCATATCAAGATCCTCATATGCTTGTCATATAAAGGAGACTCATAGAGGACCACTTCATTCAAATGTAGACATCATAGTAGACATCAAAATATAGCATGTAACTTTAATAATATAACCATGTTAAATGCACCTCTTATTAAGTTAGATACTTCAACAAGAGTCTTACTTGAGTTGACAAGCCAAGAAAATTAGTGTTTAGAGTTAGTTATATAAAGCACCTTAGGAAAAAACATGTTTAGTACCCCAACTATCGAGGAAGTGTTTTTTGATACTATGTATAATAATAAGTCAAACATAGTGGATAATACACAAGTAATGTCCAATTTAAACAAAAGTAGTGTTAACGCACAAACAAATAGTTAATAACAAAATGTGACTTTGATTAACACCGTGAGCGGTTCAAAAACATAAGGAGTAGGAGTTTCTAATTCTCAACCTCAACCAACTACCTCTAATCCTTAACCAACTACTTCTTCAAGTACTCAACATCAAGGATTAAGTAGTTAACCAATGACTATTACCATACCATAAAAAATGTGATGAATGTTAATCCACCCTAATAAGTGATGAGTAATATTCCTCAACAATAGGCACCATCTAATGTACCCACATACTAGAGGCAAAACATATTACCACCTCAATAGGGGGAAACCAATGTTCCACCTCATTAGGTAGTGATGAAGATACCTCTTCAGTAACAGATTAACATGCCAATCTAAAACCAAATAACATCTAACCAATAACATACTAGTATTAGTCAATGACAAATGTCTAATCTCCAACATGCATCTACTTCCCAATAGGGATTCATGAAAGCAAGAAGTTCTAATGTTCTACAAGTACCAATTAGGTAATAATTACCTTTTATGTAAAATGTGCTACAAGTTCAATGAAAAGGTCTTGGTTCACAAGTTCCCCTCAATCATTAAGGTATGACTAGTTAGAAACATGTCCCTATTCAATCTCAATAGGCATAGTACAACCATATTCATTCATTCCAACCATAGTATTCCCAACATCAGGCCTACATACCCAATTCCAACCATAATATCACACCATAACATGTGTAATTTCAATAATTACATCCTAATCCATGTATGCATATTCCTGGTCCATTTCCTAACCAATCCATCATTCCCCAATAAATACCTCCATTATACCTTGGTTATATTAATCCACCTATGAACGTGCAACCTTCTCCTTAGGCCAATAATCCCACTAGTTTCATCACATAAGAAATGAAACAAATGAAGGGATGTAATTGCCCTCATTCAAGCTAGAAAATAAACCAAAAAGTTTAAGTTGGACAACATGTGTTCTTACCATTTTAACATTGAGTACTTATAGATACCATTTCCTCTAGGGTATGAACCACTAAAATTTGACAAATATAAAGGGAAAGGTGACCTCAAGGTTTATTTGATAGATTTATTTGTTGCATGCCAATTAGTGGCCTATAACAACTTATACTTTTTACTAGTGTTTCCAAGGAGCCTAGTAGGGTAAACATTATATTGGTTCTTAAAGTTGCCCAAGGATTCACTATTTGATTTTGATGATCTTTGTGATAAGTTTGTGCAGCATGTCTCTTACAACATCAAACATGAGATTTCATTGGTAGATTTAATGAAAGCAAAAAAAAAGGTTGGTGAAATATTTAAAAGTTATTTGTAGTGATGGAGAGCCCTTACAAGCTGATTTACCCACAATCTACTAGATAAGAAACTAATCACTATGTTTAACAAAAATCTACACAACAAGATATCTTATAATTTGGAATTACAGTGTGCAAATACTTTTAAAGAGATCATTGATAAAGGTTTTTTTATTGAAATATACATAATTAACAAAGGGATAATTAAACTAACTTCATCAAATCGGATCCCAAAGCAAAACCAAAATAACAACCTAAATCAAAATCAAATCCAAATGTAAGCATCACAACCAACCCAACCCAATAATTATGATAAAACTAAGTAGTTCAATAGTAATAAGAATGTTATATGGAATAGAGTAATAGAGTTGTGACATGTCCAAATGGTGCAAACACTATCTACTCAACCTATGCCACACATGCACATAACTCATAGGCAATAATATCTTCAACAAATGCAACAAACATAGCAAGTGCAATAACCCATTTAGAAAATACAACAAGCACAACAACCTAGACCAGTGAAATAAACATAACCACCTATTCTTGTGTAAAAACCTCTTATTGGAGGTTTTAGATTGCACCCTGGCACAACAAAGGATTGTTCAGGGCCTCTACTCAAATCTCATCCAACATGGAATGCCCTTGCGCTGTGGGTTACCTAATCTTGGGTTAGACCTATATTAATATGATAATTTGAATATTTATTCTTAAAAATTAATTTATTGGGATGAAAAGGGGAGAAAATATATAAATAAAACCTAATTTAAGTGTGGTGATACACCAAATGTTCAATGATCCACTCTCAACCTGGACACTTTCATGACTATTAATGAGCCCAATGGAGACAAAGATTGATTAGATTATATGATAGAGTTCCAAATATGAGTATTTTATATGAAGGTTTAAAATATAATTGTAGCTTAAATGACAAGAAGAGATAGGTCTATGTAAGACACTATATAATTATGACACTTCAAGAGAAATCTCACCAACTAACACCTCATATAACTTGCAAGAAACTAATAGTATTAAAGCAAGGTATATGAAAGACATACAAATGATGAATATAAAACATAAATTCTATAAATAAAACTTTAATAAAACACACTTAGCATTAAACTAGAATCTAAAATTGTCTTATATTGATTCAAAGAGTTTACAAAGTGATTTTAGCAGAGGTTTACTATACCCAGCTGAGGCATACCAATTAAAAGATCAAAGCTAGCATTTATAGGAAGAAAGAAAGTAATAGAGAGAAAATTTGGTGCTAAAATAATCATTAATGAACCCAATTCCCATCAAAATAACTACCACTACAATCCTTCTTGAGCCTCCCTCTGTATTAATGGTGCTGTGTCTTTCACTAGCATGATGGAGAATGTGAAGATCAAGAATAGTTGAAGGAAGCAATCCCCACCATAACATGAATCCCTCTCAAGCTCTCAAAATTAATGCCCTTCACTATCTTCCTCAATTATGTTTATTGTTGCTCACATTATCAGGTAGTTACTTGTGCTTTATTATGATGTTCTTTCTGACATTCCTTATGCAATCACCATTCTGATAGTACTTTTAGATCTTGAATATAAATCTACTATGGATGAAAACCAATCACCCCATTGGTTTTCATATAAATATGATTGAAAATGAAGATCCATAGGCTAGGGTCTCTTGGATCTAAATGAGATGTAAAACTTGTCTATAAATTCTTAAAAAGCTTTATAGGGCTTTAATGGTGTTAGAAAGTTTTGTAGAGTCTGCTCTTTGTTATCCAGATCAGGTTTGATCTTGAATTTATGTTTTTTACTTTCTTAGGGTGGTGATATCCTTTGTCCAATGTGTTTTCCTTCATGGTATCCTTTGGTTTAACCTTATTCAAATTTTCTCTACATTGAAGTCCTCTAGATTTTGACTTTAAATGTTGATCATTGATCCTGATCTGGGCTCCCCACATTTTGCTAATTATTAGCTATTCATTAATCCTCAAGATCTTACTATTATCACTTTAACTTCTTGACCTCCTATGCATAATATATATTTCTCTATATGAATGAATGTATATGATTGATCTTCTACCAATTTAATGTAGTTAGGACATTTGTCACCTTCTCATTTACTCTTAGAATCAATTAAATTTTTGACTCACTTCTCATTGTTGATTTGCTTTGTACGATTACACATATACCATCAATTTTCCCAGACCCACTGACCTTGTTAGTCATCACATACGATTAGATCTATATTTAGGTACCCAAGATATTGACACTTATCATCAATGCATTTATGCTGACCTTTTGACTTGATGCTCACTATTGATCTTTGATGCATGATCAAATACACTTCGTTGGATCTTTGGGACCCCTTGACATTGTCAGGTTTCCTACTTGGCATTAGATATGATCTTATCTCTTTATATTTAGATACTTGTCAGCTCCACATTCAACTTTGGAACATTTTAATTCAAATGACTATTTCATGAAGCATAAATTTGATGTTCAAGTGCCCACTTCACTTTACAAGTCTAGCGTTGAAGCTTTATATCTTGAGATAACAAGCTCATCAAGACATGAAATTTTTAGAGGATGATTTAGGAATTAAAATCATCATGTCCATATGATCTTTTAGCTTTTGAGTATTCCTAGGTGCATTTATTAAATGTGTAATGAAATTAACCTACTTTTTTTGCATGACATGCTGATGACTTTCTAGCTCTTTTATGCTTGTGAAATAAATTTCAAAGCTCAAAATGAGTTTTTGGGACTTATGAAACTTGATTTATGTCCATAAAGGTCATGATCACCTTGAGAACCTATTGATCCTTAAAATTTAACAAACTACACTTTAAGTTTACTTAAAGTGTTTCAAAATATTTGCAAGCTATATGTGATATTTGAATCACTCATTCCATCCAAAACTTTGTGTAGCTCATCCATTCAGGTAGAATCTTGGCATGTGGGCCAAAATGGCCAACATTTCTAGTGACTTAACTAGCTTGACTAGCCTGCTAGTTATGAAACCTAGAATTTGATCAAGCTTGCTCATGATGACTAGATAAATGACGCATTAATTAAAAAAGGATTCTACCTGACTCCTAAAAATAATTTGAAGCAAAGGGACACACACAAATAATAAAAAAGTAACAAAACACACCAAATAACTAAGAAACAACAAACAAAGCAATATGAAAGAACACTTGGAGGTAAAGACAAACCTATCTACCTATGTACAAAGATCATGAGACAATACTTGTAGCATAATTTAAGATACCTCCCATTGATAGGGATGGGAAGGTTATATCGATTTAATATATCAAGATCAAATGCATTTATCTCTTTGTAAGCTATGATAACATAAGGCCCAATCTAAAGACTATTAAACTCAATGTGCTTTCCTAGTTTTGCATTGTCCTTATCTCATTTAAGGACTATATCACTTTATTGGAATGTCTTTGAGGAAGCTATATTTTCAAATGGAATCTTAACTTGGTCTTGATTGGACCATATAATGTATATATCAGTATCCCTTGTCTCTTCTAACTATCTCAGCTCATTCAACCTTACCTGCATGGCATCATCTTCTGAGAGCTCAAGTTGATGTGCAAGCTCTAATGCAAGAACTGCAAGAAATATAGGAAGTTTGGCTTGTTTACCATAGACAATAAGGTATGGGGAGTTTCTAATATCTTTATTATGTGTCACTCTATCTTCCCATAGGGTAGTCCTCAATCTAGTTTGCCACTTCCTTTAACTATCTTCCATAGTTCTCTTGATAAGCCTCAATAAGTTCTTATTTGTGGACTCTAATAGTCCATTACCCTATGGGTAATAGTTAGAGGATGCCTTGAGATAAATTACATGTGAAATAGCCCACTCACATACCTTGTTTTTGTTAAAGGCCAATGCATTGTTATAAATGATTATAGAAGGCACACCGAATTTGGTCGCAAGGCTATCATAAAAGTCCAAAATAGAATTTTCATTAGCTTCCTTGAGGGTAGTTGCTTCAACCCAACTTGTAAAGTAGTTTGTAGCTATAATGATACATTTATGTCCTTTAATTAAAGGTGGTGTATTATTTATATGAAATTTAAGACCCATTGCATGAAAGGCTATTCTACTTATATGGGTTACAAGGGAAGGGCAACCAATTTCTGCTTGCCAACAAACATTGCAAATTTTGGACATTTCCTTACCCAAGAGTATACATATCTAAACATTGTGGACCAAAAGTACCCAAATATAATACTCTTGGAGTTTGTGGTCTTAGTAGCAAAGTGCCCACTAGATGGACCATCATGGAACTACTTAAGAAGCTTGTCTATTTGGCATGATTCCACACACCTCAAGAGCATGCCTCCTATTTCTCTCTTGAAAATTAATCCATCTATCAGGACATAAGGTATACTTTTCAACCCAAAGTGGCTTCTCTTGGCTCTATCTAGTCCTATAGGACACTATCCTGACTCAATAAATTTGATTATATCATGTGTCTAACTAAAAGGTATGTTGTCTACAACTGCCTATTGGCTGTCATGGACTACCAGAAGTTGATCTTTACCTTATTTTACCTCTAATTCAAGGTGTTCACATAACCCTCTTCCCATTATAATATTTTTAACTCTAAATTCAAGGTCATACTCCATATATTTTTCCACCCATCCATCTCTTTTCTCATTGAGGTCTCTATTGAGTATAAACTCTTTAACACTTGGGTATACCACCATGAGTATGATCTTACTATTGGAGACCACGTGCTAAAATTTATTCAAACCCCTCACTATTTCAAGCACATGTTTCTATATAAATCTATAACTCTCCTCATACCCATCTAAGGTTTGATTGAATAAATCAATAGGCTATTCTAAACCTTGCTCTTTTACTGCATCAACATGGTAGAGATTGCATATGACGTAGATAAGGCATACAAGTATAATTATTTGTTAAAACTAGGATTAATAAGTGTAGGGGCATGAGAGATGGACTCCTTAATGGCCTCAAAACCCCTCTTACCTTATTTTTTCCATGTAAACTCCTTGTATTTTATAACATGTGAGTAAGAGGCTTGACTAGATTTGCAAATCCTAGGATAAACCTTCTTATAAAATTAATCTTTCCTAAGAAACTCTGCAAACCCTTCTTATGCTTGGGTAAGGGTAAGGATAAGATGGGCTCAAATATTTTAGGGTCCATAGAAAGACCATCCTTGGAAACCACATGGCCTAGTAACCTACCCTCATAAACACCAAATATACATTTTTTAGGAATCAATGACACACCGAATTATCTACATCTTTCAAATACTAACCTCAAGTGAGTAATGTGGTTCGCTGGGTCCTTTGAGAAAATAGTGATGTCATCTAGATAGATGAACACCATGTCATTGATCAAACCTTTAAAATCAACATCCATTTCCATATATAAATTTTCTCCAACATTGGATAGTCCAAAGGGCATTTTCATATATGCATAAGTGCCCCATTTTATGGTGAAGGTAGTCTTATGCCTATCTTCTTCTTTGGCCATAATTTGATTATAACCAAAGTAGCCATTGAGAAATGAGAATCTTTGAGACCCTGATAACTTTTAAACAATTTGATATATTGAGCGTAATGGGTAATGGTATTATAGGGACACTTTATTGAGGTCCCTAAAAACAACATATAGATGTATTTCTCCATTCTTCTTCCTCACTGACATAAGGTTTACCACCCACGAGGAATGTTTTGTTAGGACTTGTTCCAAAGTCTTAACTTAGCTTAGGATTTTGGTAATTTTATTTTAAATAATAAATGTAAATGGGACACACTTATTTTTCTAAATACACCCCCATAAATAAATTAACTTAGTTTTATGTTTTGTGTTAAATAATTAAAACTACCTTTTGGGTGAAATTACTGTGGAAGTTGGTTATAGGTTAGTTGGTTTTTATCGGTATGTGATAAAAAACTATAAATATATGTTTTTAAATGTAAAAGGGTTAACAAAATATTATCACCCTTTCTATATACTTTTTTTATTTTGATTAATAAAATACTTGTAGACTCGTCTCAGTGGGCATAAGATTTTCCTTAGGTGATTTTATTTGGTTAAATCTATTGGAGTGTTATCATTGGAATCAGAGCATGGTAACTTGGTAAATGATTAGAAAATTCAAGGTAAAAGAGAATGCAGTGATCTTAGGAAGAAGATATGAAAGAATTTATGTGAATGGATAAAGAAGGCTCACACATGAAATTGATTTTGGCAAATATAAGGTATGCCCCTTATTAATATACTTTTGAGTTAATATTTGAAAAATTATTCAAATATCAAATTTTTCAAATATATATTTTTAAAAGCATATGATTGGAGTACTTTTAGAATTAAAATACATTGAGAAATTAGTTTTGTATGGCTGGTCTGAGAAGCAACAAAATTAATTTTTTCATCCTCCATTTTTTAAAGTTTGATTCTCCCTGTTGAAGCATAGAAGTTGATTTTTTGATTCCAATTTTTAAAAATCTTCCCATAAACCATTTATATGGATTTGTCAACTTGGAAAACCTCTGTAACAAAGTGGTATGGCCTCCATGAGTTTGTAGAAAAGATTTGAAAAAAATCTGGATAAATCTCTATCATTTTTAACCTTTTTTATGCCAAAAAAATCTGATCTAAAACTATCGTAAAAGATTTTAAATCAAATTTCTAAGTTTTATGGATTGGTTTTAAATTTTTAAAACTCCCATAGTGTCAAATGTTTTTATCTATCATTAATTTTTTAGAAAATCCCTTTCTGATAGTTTAAATTTGCTGAAAGTTGCTTAAAAACTCCATTATTTAACCCTATACAGACTTGTAAGGCCAGTACATCAAGAAAATAGTTCCAAGAATTATTTTTTGTAGCCATGGTGTTATTAGCTATAGCATCACACTGGAATATAGCTAAAAAACAATATTTTTAATTTTCCAAAGTTTGATCAAAGATTTTATGGTTTGAGGGGTCCATGAATCAAAGAGCTTTTTACTTTTTCCAAAAGTTTCACGGATGAATTAATTTTTACTCTAGAAAGTAATTTTTTTTAAATTTTCCAAAGAGAAAAAATCATCTTTAAATATAAATTTCTCATTATATGCTTTGTAAAGGCTCATAGAGTAATTGAAAAGCATGATTTTGTCGAAACCCTTATAAGTTGGAGGTCCAGGGTTCAAATCTTTCTTTTTAGTGAAATTTTCTATTTGGGTATTTACTTTTTGGTATTCCATTTTTTTGGAATATTTTACATGTTTTTAATATTGTAAAGAGCATCAATCATATGAAAGAAATAAATTTAGTGGGAGAAAAGTAATAATTATGTGTTTTATTGGTGAAATAAGGGTATAATTGGTGAAATAAGGGTGTAATTAGTGAAATAAGGGTGTAATTGGTTTAAATATTTTATTTTTGGTGAGGTTAAGTATAAAACGCATCAAAAATATTTTTTTTTTGCTCTACATGGAGGTGAAGTGAAAAACCCCATAGAAGTATTATTTTGTGCAAAGTGTTATTGTGAGTGTGTTGTTATTTCTTTTTTTGCACTTAATTTCATTTGAAGATACCAAAAATTAAAAGTTTATTTTTAGATGGTGATAGATTAATGATTTTTAATTATTCTGATTAGAAACATTTGATGGAAGCTTCATTAGTTTTTAGTGAGCTATGGGATATTGTAAAGAATGAAAATCTTACATTGCCTACAAAACAAGCCAAACTTGATATATTTAATCTATATGATTTTAAGGCCCTAGATTTAATTAAGTGTTGTTGTACTTGGGATACTTACATAAATATTAAAAATTCTCCTCGTAATTACACTACATGAAATACCTTATTTGATTTGTATGATAAGAAACCTAAGTATAAGAAGATAAATATCCACATGCAGTTGTTTAATTTATTATTAGAGGAAGATAGGGATATGGGAGAATACATGTCTAAGTTTAAGAATATTACTACTGATAACACTAAGGATGGGTTTGGCAAACTAGATGATGATATCATAGTTACTGCTGCATTGAAAGAACTACCTAGGTATTATAGTAACTTTGTATAAATGTTGCATGTCTCTAAAAAGATCATAGGCATCAATTTTGATAAATTGGCTGAGTTTATTATTCAACATAACCTCTCTTTACCTAAGAAACCCAAGAAAATTGAGGAAGCCCATGTTTCAGAGTCTAAGCCTAGTTCATCTTCTTTTGGTCAATGGGAATAATTATAGAGGGGGTCAAGGTTATAGAGGAGGTATCTATCAAAATTAAGATAGAGGTTATTTAAATCAACAACAATCTAGCCATTCTCATTTAAATGAGATGAGTGATAGAGGATGTGGTAACAAATCTTATAGAGGTAGAGGTTGAGGTAGATCAAACATTTAGTGTCATAGATGTGGGAAATTTGGTCACATTGCCTCTCAATGTAGGATTCCTTTTGATAAAATCTAGAGGAAACAAAAAGTGGCTAAATCTAACTCTGCTCAATATGCTAACTATGATTATGATGAGTCTAGAAATATTTCTCATGAATCTACATTCATTGCTTTAGGGAACATTGATTATATGGAATATCTAGCTAGAGATGAGCTTAAAGATGTATGGGTTTTAGATATAGTAGAAACTAAACACATGACATCTAGTGAGACTTATTTTGGACTTTTAAAGAAGATTCTCTCTCTCTGGTATCCTTGGTGGATAAGTATTTTCATACTCCACAAGGTCTTGGGTCAATTCATATTCTCCTTCCCCATGGATCAATCAAATAATTGGAGAATATTTGGTATGTTCCCACATTATAAAAACATATTATTTCCTTGGTAACTATTGAAAAAAAGGTTATCAAATTGTGCTTGAAAATGGGCTCATTTAGATTAATTCAATGAAGGATGGATACAAAACCATGTATATAGGATATGAGAATAGAAATTTGGTTAGATTGCATATTAAAGTGCTTCCACCCATAATGGAACTTGTGGTAGTTATTGAAACATGTACATGTACTATGTCTACACTGTGGTTGAGGCATCTCCATTATGGAAATTTGAATGTTCACTCTTTAATGGACTTGTAGATATATGGTATGGTGAGTGGTTTTCCCACTTTTTGCAAAGATAGTATTATTTGTGAATCATGTGTTTTGGGTAAATAGAATCAGGAAAAATTCCTTAATAATTATTCATGGCAAGCTAACAGATGCTTGTAGTTAGTTCATAGTGATGCATGTGAGATAAAGAAGTCATCCATTAGAGGGTGTAGATATTTTATGTTGTTTATTGATTATTTTTATAGGTTGAGTTGGGTGTTTTTAATGAAAAATAAATTTGAAATTTTCACTAATTTTTTTGATTGGTTACACTTAGTTGAAAAAGAAATAGGTTCACACTTAGCCACCCTTCATTTAAACAATGTTGGTGAGTATAATTCAAATGAATTTTTAGATTATTGTTGGGAACATGGAATTCATTGACAATATAGTAATGTTTACACTCCATAATAGAATGAAGTATCTAAGCAAATGAATAGCACTTTAGAGGGCACATCACGAGCTATGTTGCACTATAAACAAATCAATGATAAGTTTTGGGTAGAAGCCATTGGTACTACATTGTATTTGAGAAATAGGCCCCCCACAGCTACACTTTTAGGACAAACTCCATATGAGGCTTAGTATGGGTTTAAACCAAAAGTTAAATAATTGAAAGTTTTTGTATGCCTTTGTTTTGCTTTGGTTCCCACTGAACATAGAACTAAGTTGGAACCATGAAGTCAAAAATGCATCTTTATTGGATATTTAGAAAATAAAAAAGGGTATCATTTGCTTGCATAGGATACAAATAAATTCATATTGAGTTGGGATGTAATATTTGATGAATTTGGTACTATGAACATGTAGAGATTGATTCTCAATTTGACATGTTAGAGAGGAAAATTGTAAAACATGATAAGGGATTGAATAATGAGGGAAATTCTTAGAGGTTGTGGTATGAGACTAATATCCCTTCTATTTCCTCTCTTTCATCTACTAATTCATAGGATGATGACTTAGAAAATGTTGAAAACTCTCTATGTATTCCTTTGAATGGTGCACATGATGATAATTTTGATGTTCCTTATTTGACTAATTTGAATAAGTATCCAAAATGGGCTCAAAGTACTTTTTATAACTTGAAATTAGATGAATTTAGTTTAATAGGTCCTAGGAGTTCTCATAAACAGGTAAACTATGCAATGGTTGTTACTACTTCTTCCTCTGAGCCATCTACTTTTGAGGAGGCCTCTATTGAACATGTTTGGTAATAGGCAACACAAAGTGAGTATGATGCAATACTTAAGTATAATACTTGGGTTTTGGTTGATCCTCCTCCACATATTTAACCCATAAGATACAAATGGGTTTAGAAGACTAAGTATAAATTAGATAGCTCCATTGATAAACATAAGGCAAGACTTATTACAAAAGTATATGCACAACAAGAAGGTATTGACTATGAGGAAACATTTGCACCAAGTACCAAATGACACACTATTCATATGGTCCTTGCCTTAGTAGCATATAATGGTCGGACAGTACATCAGATGGATGTTAAAAGTTCTTTTTTGAATGGTGATTTATAGGAAAAAGTATATATGAAACAAACCTAAGGTTTTAAGAAAGTGGGTATAGAACACAAAGTGTGTAAATTGATAAAAGATTTGTATGGGCTCAAATAGGCACCCAAAGCTTGGTATGAGAAAATGGATTCATATTTAAATACAATTGGATTTCAACATAGTGAATTTGATGATACTCTCTATTTTTGACTGTAGGGTAAGAAATTGGTGATTCTTGTTCTCTATGTCAATGACTTGTTTATCACATGAAATAATGAAAACCATAACAAGTATATGAAGAAGGAATTAAAATATGGATTTAAGATGATAGATCTTGGACTTCTTCACTACTATCTTGGCATAGAAGTAACTCTAAAAGAGCATAGTATTTTCATTTCACAAACTAAGTATATTTTTGAGTTATTAAATAGGTTTGGCATGAGTGATTGAAAACTTGCCCTCACTTCCATGGAAAGTAACTTGAAATTGTCTAATGATGATGGAAGTGACTTTTTTGATGGCACCAAATATAGATAGTTAGTGGGAGGTTTGATACATTTGATGAATACCAGGCTCAATATATCATTTTCAATTGGAATTTTGTCTAGGATTTTGCATGAACCTATAGAAATTCATTGGTATACAACAAAAAGAGTACTTTTTTACTTTCAAGGAATGAAAAAATAAGGCCTTGAGTATTGATACAATAATAAATTCAAATTTGTTAGGTATTGTGATGTAGATTTTGGTATATGTGTGGATGACAGAGTATCCACAATAAGATACACTATGCATATGGGTTCAACTACCATTGCTTGGTGTTTTAAGAAGTAGGATATAGTGGAAAATTCATCAATAAAATTATAGTAAATTACAACATGGGATGCTTCTATATAAATTGTTTATTTACGATGCATTCTTGAAGATCTTTATATTTCTCAGATTGTTCCTACATAGTTATACATTAATAATCATAGTGCGATCAAGATGTCTAAGAATCTAGTATTTCATGCCAAAATGAAACATATGGATGTCAAATATCATTATATATAAATTATAGTGGCAAATAAATCATTTGATCCTATATATTTCCTAACTACTAATCAAACAAATGACATTTTCAAAAAACCCCTTGATAGAATCAAATTTGAAAAATTTAGAAAAATGCTTGGCATGTGTCTAAAGAACTAACTTTGGATCATGGGGAGTTTGTTAGGACTTGTTTAGAAGTATTAAATTAGCTTAGGATTTTATTAATTTTATTTTAAATAATAAATGGAAATGGGGCATGCTTATTTTTATAAATACACCCCCATAAATAAATCAACTTAGTTTTATTTGGTTAGTTTTATGTTTTGTGTTATTTAATTAGAACTACCTTTCAGGTGAAATTCTCATGGGATTTGGTTAATAGGTTAGTTGGATTTAATCGGTGTATGGTGAAAACCTATAAATATATGTTTTTTAATGTAAAATATTTAATGACATATTGGCACCCTTTCTATATACTTATTTTATTTTGATTAATAAAATACTTTTGGACCCGTCTCAGTGGGCATAAGATTTACCTTAGGTAATTTTGTTTAGTTAAATCTATTGGAGTGTTATCATGTTTAATGGGGAATATTATATTTGATTAAATCAACTTAAATAGCTCCCTTCTCATCGATTCCTCCACTTTTGGGTTGACAGGCCTTTGTTTCTGCCTGATTGGTTTGACATTGCTCTCTAGTTCAATGGTATGTTATGCAAGTTTAGGATAAAAACCCTTAAAATCATTGTATTCCCATGAAAATAAATTAGATAACTCTTGGCATAAAGTAAAATTTGTATATCTCTCTTTTGTTGTGTTAATATTTCCTAAGTTTAATAAGTTGTCCTTAAAGATCTCTATCTTTTCATAATGTTCCTACTTGGCTGAGATACATGCCTTGCCTATTATCACTTGGTAATATTCATTTAAGATGATTCATAATGTCACTATACCCTTAGGAATATTTTTATATCTCAACTGCACTATCTGATCATCATATTGATATTGGAATTTATTTTGATTCTTATGGTAGAATTCTACCTCCTGCATCAGAAAACATATAATTTGGTCATCATTATCAAACACCAACCAAATCACCTCATTATTAGGTACAAATGGATTTCATACTACCTTGATATTGTCTTGAATTTGGTTGACTTTGACTCCTTATACAACCTCATATTGAGATCCAATGGCTACAAGCCTATCTACATTTTGATTTACCTCTACTGGTATGGATTATATATTAAAATGCCAATAAGTCCTCTATGAGATCCCATACATGATGGTTCTTGACTACACTTATTCCTCTCACCTATTACATAACAAGCTCACTATCACCCTTGACTTGAATAAGTTTGACAACTCTTCTTCTTGCCTATTGCAAGCCATTTAAAAGAGCTTCATATTCAGCTATGTTTAAATTGCAACTAAATTGAAATATTGTAGATGAATAACACTTCTAATCTAAGGGTGAAACCAACATGTCTCCAGCTCCACTACTAGTCTTTAACCTTGAGCTATCAAAGAATAAAGTCCATAAACCATCTTCATCTTGAGTGGTGTTAGTTAGGCAAGGTATAGTAACACCTTCCTTATGCATACAATACACCCCTAAGCTTACTTCTTCAATATTGGTGTAGGGATCAAATCCAAGATTGTCAGCTACCAATTCATCCAAGTATAGGTCTAAAATTCCTTCAAGATCATTATGAAGCTCTTTTTTACTACTTCAAATATGGTATAATTAACATTTGTAAGGTTGGGCATATAAGGATATAAGTGGAACCTAGAGATAGGTTTTGACCTAATAGTGATCCTAGTCCCATATCTGGTCCTAAAAACCATGTATGACCAATCACATGACAAATATCCCCTACTTTTTTAGTAAATTCCCTAGATAGGCATATGGAAAAATATGGGGGTAGGTCTACCACCATTACATCCTGAGTGATGACACAATTTGGACAAGCTACCAATGTGATCTTAAGATCTTTCAATATACCTACTATTTTATTGGGGGAACCATCTAATTGGAGAACACCTTTTTCATTAGGCACATATTTAAGTTCAAGCTTATCTACTATGGCTTTAGGCATAACCAAGGTTGAATCTCCTAAATATCTCAAACAATTATGCACTAAGTAGTCCCATATGATGACTGACAAATAGAATGGAGGGGGTTTGATAACCTTAGGGGGATGAACAATATTATGAACTTGACCTAGGCTAGGAGCTTGACTAGGAACTTGAATTTGACTAGGCTAACTACTATTTGTAAAAATAATGTACACCTTATCAGCTATCTTATTCATATGAGAAGGCTTAAAGAGCCCTTTATAACTCTTTATATCTTGGAATATATAGAGCATCATACATAGACATAATGACATTATCCTTTTTAATATGATCCACAATATTAAAAGGAAGACTAGTACCTTTAAACTACACCTTGGAAGTAGAAGTATCTCTTGGCACTTGAGTAACATGAGGAACAAAAGGAGACTTTTGATTTTATTCATGATGTTGGGTGATTTTTTGAGATAAAATAGTTTTAACATATATATTTGAAGTGGTAGGATACTTACTGACTTGTGGAGGTGTTTAAGAAGCCTTAGGCTACCCCAAATCATCATCCAACATCCTCCTCTTAGCCCTTGTATTAGCTACAACTAGTTCATTTTCCCTTTGTGTAGTTTTCCCCATGTTTACTACTACATGCTCAAACATATGCTCCCCTTGTTGAATATTTATGCACAAGGTTTCAATTGGTACCTTACTCATTTTCCCTTGCTATTGAATTTGGGCTTCTAATGGTATTAAGGTAGGCATACTACCTTGATTCATTAGAGGGCCTTGTGGTGGAAGAGGCATCGTGTCATGGCCTTAGAATGAAATAACATGATGTCAAATAGGATCTTGGTACATTTCACCACTTGTATCAATTACCATCTCACTATAATACCTTCTTGATTACCATTAACCCTCTTGTGTAAGGTTATTTTATGTGGGGACCAAGGCTCTTGAGCTATTTGCAACTATGGGGTTGTAACTATTAAAAGATCTACCTTGAGTAATTTGGCCTTGGGATTGTTGGTTTGATGGATAAGGGGGTCTATTATAGGATTGAGTAGGGTATTGGGATTGGAAGGGACCTTAATATGGCCTATATGAAGTATATTTATATCTCTCTAGATCCCCTAGCTTGTTGTTTTATGCCTTCAATAAGCTCTTGATCCTTTTAAATTTGTCCACTTGATTATCATCAGGTTAGGATTCGTTGTTTAGAGTGGGAAATAGAACAATGGTAGGTGGGGTTGGTTGAAGCTTAAGAAAAAGTGGTATGAGAGGTCTTAGCATGATTTTCCCTACCTATATCAAACTATTTTCTGATCTTATACCTATCTCATAAGCCCTAGGTAGAGTTGTCCCACTCATAGATTGGATCATGACTATAATGTCTAAATTCAACGCTATAGTAAAGAAAACCATAATTAGGTGTGGGATTAATGATGATAGGGATCCTATCTCAAGTCTTTTGGAATGTATAATTGAAATAAACCATTGATTCTTAAGATGCCCTCTTGATTGAGGTAAGTTGTTTAACAAGTGACACATTGTCACTTCTATCCTCAAAATGTTTACATAATCATCCACTAAACTCATCTCAAGTATTTACTGAGGTAGGATCTAGACCCCTATACTACTGCATGGCTTTGCCTCTCAAGGATGTGGCTAGTAATCTCATGGATATATTCTCTTGCATAATGTTATGTAATAAAAAAAGGTTTGTAATGTTAGCTATGTGCTCTATAGGGGCGGTGGAGTTTCCTCTTGTAAATTATGGTAAACTTTTCAAAAAGGAAACATGGATATCATCATGTTACTGAAGGTTAAGTGGTTTGCCACCATTGAAGGGTATAAAAAGTTTCATTCTGGGCCTTGCCATTTGCATTGTGGGGGTTGCATTGCCTAAAATAATAGGATGACTAGGAGATGAATATTTATTTTAGGAATAAGGACCTATCTTATTGAATCTTGCTCTTTTATATGAAGTGGAAGGTAGTTCAATAAATTCAAAAGGAATGCCTTTACTAGATGACCTTATAATAACCTTTGGCATGAGAGGTGATGTTTAGATGATGCTACAAACTCTACAACTTGGATAATCTTCAAATTTTAATGATGGTGGATGTCTCCCTCTACTAAAAATACTTTTTCACAACTCTAGAATTTAGATATGCCAAAGAGAATGTGTTCCCACTAGGCATGCCAAAAACTATTGGAGGTTCTATATTTCACCCTCACTAAGCAAATAGTTATTCAGGTCCTCTACTAAAATCTAGTCTAACATGGGAATGACCCTAGGCTATGGGTTACCTAATATTGGGTTAGACCTCTAGGATTTTTAACAAGGTTAGCTCATCTAATATGATAATTTGAATCTTTCTTCTTAAAAGTTAATTTATTGGCATGAAAAGGGGAGAAAATACATAAATAAAACCTACTTTAAGTGTGGTGATACACTAAATGTTCAATGATCTACTCTCAACCTGAACACTTTCATAACTAGTAATGAATCTAATGGAGACAAGGATTGATCAAATTCTATGATAATGTTCCGAACATGAGTATTTTTAAACACACCTATCTACTAAGAGGGGGGGGGTGAATTAGTAGATCTAAAAATTAGTTCCTTAAAACTTTGAAAATGAATGTTAATCAAATGCAATATCAAATAACAAAAGAAATATTCACATGCACAAAATCAAAGTTCAAAACACTAGATTTATATGTGGAAACCCAAAGGGAAAAACCATGGTGAGAATGCTGCTAGAAGATACTATTATAGTCCAACCTCACAAAAATTTGTTACACTAATTGAACCTCATTGGTTACATTCTATAACACCAATCCTAAGGAGACACCCATCCCGTGTTCTGAGCACCAACTCATAGTGACCTTATTGATCATATATGTAAGGGATACAACCTTTAGGAGACACCAATCTCTTAATTAAGCACCAACTCAGCCTCACTAATGGCACCAACCAAATAGTTGTGTGAAGCTACAACTCCATCTGATGAAAAATAGACTCAAAATAAAATCTAGGTCTATTCCTTATTACAAGCTTGGTTTGCAACCACTCATGCTCTGCACAATACTTGTATGTGTATTCTTCTTTGTAGTCTCTCTTTCTATGTCTAGATTATTCTATTCAACACACTACCTAATTCCCTTTCTACCCCCCTTTTTCTATGTTTGAATATACCTAATTGACACTCTGCGTAACTCTTTTTTGTGTCTCAATTTTTCTAATTAATACACTATATGAATCTCATATTTGATTATCTCATTAAAAAAAACTTAGATGAGTCTCTTTACTTTATACATTTTGCATTCATTGCTTGTCTCTTCTCATTCCAAGAAAATGACTATATTTATTCCATTCTCTGAGCCTCTTCGAATTCTACCCTTGTTTCTTCATATAAAACACTCACACAATTGGAATGAATCTATGATTAGTCATTTTATTTCACAATTATTCAAAAAAATTGACTATTGATTTTCTTCAACTATTGTGCCATATTTTTTTAACTACCTTAGTTTTTTAGTTCTTTGAATGTTTTTCCTTACTTAACACATTAGTTAAGTGTCAAACTTCTTATATCATCTTGCTACATCCTAATTTTTTGGAATGCCTTCACTTTGTTAGATCTTGTGATACATTCTTAGAATTTAACTCCACCACTATGCCATTAACCTTCAATTACCTTTAAACTTTGGATTCACTCACTTTGTTGGATCTTCTTAGTCCTGGCTTCTGCACATCATTAGATCATTAAATATGCATGCTTTTTACATTGACTAGGTCATTATCCTTTAGTATGTTGACCTCATCTCATTATTTTTTGGAATTCATGTATTGATTTTGCTCCTTTGATCTCTTCAGACTTGCTCGACCTTTAACTTGCCTTGATCCTTCAACAATTTTTAAAATTCCTTATGAGACTCCACACTTATCCTTCGACAATGTTGAAAGTGACCTATATTTCTTCCAAAATATCCTTTGGAAAATTGTAAGAGTCCATTCTATCTAAAAATATCCTTCAAGAACTTTGTAAGTGTCATCTCTGCTTTCCAATGGGAAATTTGTTAGGGTCACATGCCCTTTGGAATTTTGGCAAAGGACCCTTCAAAAACTTTGAACGGTTCACTTACCCTTCGACATTTTGAAAAGATCCATTTAGAACTTTTGTTCAGGATATTTTTTCTAACAAAGACTTAGCCATTTTTTTGAAAGAATTCACCAAACCACTTTCTCTAAAAGAATTATAAATTGTACTCATTTCCTTCAAAAAATTTATTGTAGACATTTTATCTAACAAATTCTAAATTATTTTTCTGAAAGAATTTGTCAAACCACTTTCTCTGAAAGAATTCCCTAGACAAATGTAAAGGTCAAAATTTGATTAAGTATGGAAACTTAGTAGACTTTTAGCTGATGAATAACCTTATGCATGTGTAACATTTTATCTACTCATCCTTATGAATTAAAACATAGACCACAAGGAGATATATGAAAATGTTATTAACATTTACCTATATACTTAGCCATATCTATCAAGATAACCATGTGAGCAAAGACATTTATATGACTATTCTTGTGTTTTCATGGCATTCAAAGTACACACACAACTCCATGGAGCTCTGAAACAAGTTTTTTCAACTCAACACCTTTGTCATTAATGCTTGAAAGTACATTAGTCATTTGACATCAATGACAAACCTTCATACATCAATGAATATGTCCAACAATCTCCCCCTTTGTCATTGATGGAAAAAACATCCTCTAAAAAGTGGCACAATCTCTATTTTTCACCTACATCTTGCTCTTTTCTCCCCTTTTGACATTAATGACAAAGCATCTCAACCAAAAAGTCAACTAGCTCTACCTGAAGTGCACTTCTTTAGGTATGACTTTGTTATGATCCTCAGACCTGTAAGATAAGAATAATTTATGAGAAGCTCCCCTTTTATCTCATGGAATAATTTCATAAACTCTTCTTCTTCTAGGAGTTAGTGATTTTCATTTTATACTCCCCTTGGAGACATGCTTGATCACTAGGAACTAGTGATGTGGTGTAGGAGCTACCACTCGCAACCGCTATCTCAAATTTTCAAATTGGTCCTTAGGCAAAGGTTTAGTGAATATGTCTACAATTTGATCTTTTGTTAGAACATATTCCATTGTGACCTCTTGATCACCAACCTTCACTCTCAAAAAGTGATAGTTGATTGATATGTGCTTTGTTTTGGTGTGTGTCACTAGATTCTTAGATATATTTATAGCTTTTGAATTATCACATAGAATGGGAATTTGTCCTTTAAACTCCACTTAAATATCTTTTAGTGCCTACTTCATCCACAACACTTAAGTGCAACATGCCACTATTACAACATATTCTAATTCTACTGTAGATAGTGTAACTGACTCTTGTTTTTTAATCATCCATGAAACAAGTCTATTACGAAAGAAGAATGCACCACCACTAGTACTTCTTCTATCATCTATGCTTCCTAGCCAATAAGCATATGTGTATGCTATCAAAGTTAAATCATCACTTGAAGGATATCATAAGCCATAGTCTACTGTGCTTTTGGTATATCTAAAGATTATCTTTATTGCATTTACATGTGTTTCTTTTGGTGCAACCTATAATCTAGCAACCATGCATACAACTTGCATGATGTCTGGTCTTGATGTAGTGAGATATAACAAACTAACAATCATAAACCTATACATTATATGATTCACTTTAGGAGATTCATCAACTTTACTCAATTTACATCCAATTATCATGAGAGTGTTAACTGATTTGCTATCCTCCATACCAAATTTCGTGAACATCTCCTTTACATGCTTGGTTTGGGATATGAATATCCCTTCTTTGGATTGTACAACCTGTAGACCAAGAAAAATGAAAGTTCTCCAAGCATAGACATTTCAAACTCCTTTTGCATTTGATTTGTAAATTGTTTACACATATTATTGCTATTGCCACCAAAAATGATTTCATCAACATAAACAACTATGATCAACATATGTCCATTTTTAGACTTAACATACAAGTTACTATCTGAACATCCTTTGATAAATCCTTATTATTGCAAATATTGATCTAGCCTTGAATACCATGTTCTAGGTGCCTATTTTAGACCATATAGTGATCTCCGTAGTTTGCACACATAGTCTTCTTCATTTGTAAATTGAAAACATTTAGGTTGTTTAATATAAACTTATTCTTCCAAGGTTCCATTTAGGAAATTTGACTTAACATCCATTTGATAGAATTTAAACTTTTTAAAGATTGAGAATGCTAAAAATATTCTGATGGCTTCCAATCTTGTCAATAGGGCAAATGTCTCCTCAAAGTATATTTCTTTGACATGAGCAGATCCTTTACAAACAAGTCTAGCTTTGTTTCTCACAATAGCTCCATCTTCCTTCAACTTGTTTTTAAAGACCCATTTGTGCCTATGGCATTCTTATCTGTGGGTCTTGGAACTAGCTACTAGATTTTGTTCTTTTCTATTTGACTTAGTTCCTCATCCATGGACTTTTGCTAATTCTCATCTTTTTTAGCCTTAACATAGATTTTGGGCTCAATTTTAGATAAGAAAGCAAAACTTACATATTCTTTGCTCATTTTTACCCTTCTCCTTGTTTGGACTCCTTCATGTTGCCAATGATTTGATCCTTAGGATGATCCTTTTGAATAAACCTTAAGGGTGCCTTTTCAATCCTCTTTATCTCTTATTCATTATCTAATATTTCATCTCCAACTTCTTCTTTTAGTTCCTCAATTTTGATCTCCTTTATAGGTTCTGTTTCTTCTTTAAGGATCTCTTCAACTTTAACATGGATGCTCTCCACTAGCTTATGTAGTCTTTTGTTATAACAAACATAGGATTTGATATGAGTAGAATAACCAAGGAATATTCCCTCATCACATCTCAACTCAAAACTACCTAGCTTTTTGTCTTTCCTTCGAATGTAGAATTTGCTTCCAAACACTCTAAAATACTTGACTGAAGCAGGCTTTCCATACCATAGTTCATATGGAGTCTTGTCATTGTTTACTCTCAATTAGACTCTAGTCAAGATGTATACTACTATTTAGACTATCTCTCTCCAATAACCATTTAACAATTTGGCTTCTTTCAACATTGTTCTATCCATCTCCTTGATGGTCCTATTCTTCCTTTCAATAACTCCATTTTTCTATGGAGTTCTTGTAGTAGAGTAATGTCTCTTAATTTCATGCTTTTCATAGTAGTCTATGAATTCATTTGAAGTGAATTCACCACCATTGTTAGATATGAGGCACTTAATCTTTCTACCAATTTCATTTTCAACCATGGCTCTAAAAATCTTTAATCTTTCAAAGGCTTGAGACTTGTCCTTGGAGAAGGTTAACCATGTCATTCTAGTTTAGTCATCTATGAACATCCTTAAATAATACACTCCTTTGGAACCTCTTGTCTTAGTTGGTCCACAAATATTAGTATGAACTATCTATAGAGGTTTTGTGGTTGCATACTCTTTAGTTTGGAATGAGACCCTAGTCTGTTTACCGAGATAACATTCTCTACACGTTGTGTCAACAAGCTTAGTTATCATAGGTATGTGTCTTGTACACTTGTTAGAACTTAATTTGACTAAATTATCAAGGTTAACATGACCCATCCTTCTTTTCCATAACCAATTTTTATCAATTTTTTGCATGAGACAATTTGTACCATTTGCCTGAATCAGATTATATATGTCACTCTTAGTTCTTTTTCCTTGTGAAATAGTTTTTTGAGACCTTCTTAGTTCACAACCTTCAACATCAAATATGGATTTATATCCATTATCACACATATGACTGATACTCAATAGATTATGTTTTATTACTTTAACATAAAGGACATCATGTGTAGGAAACTTGCCATCAATATGCCAGGTTCCTTTGCCTGTTATTTTGACTGCAATATTATCTCCCAAACTAATTGTCCCTTCTTTGCATCTGCTCAAATTGATTTTGTCACCAGTCATATGTTTTGAGCATCTAATATCTATGAGCAATCATAAATTGATTCTTCTTTTTCCACATCTCTTTTGGCTTCTTGATTGTACTTTCTTTTGTTATGTCACTGATTTGTGAGCCTCTATTTACTTTAGGAGTCCCAACATTTTTAACATTATTAGATTTTGATTTAAAAATATTTGTTCTAAAAAAATTTGCTATATGCCCAAAATTATTATAATTTTAGCATAAAACATCTATATCTAACAGAGGGGCAAATGAATTTCTACTTAAGAATATTTTTCTTCTTTTAGGTATAACTTTAAAATCAATTACTCTATGGCCAAATTGATTACAATTATAACAATAACCATAAAATAATGAAGAGTACCTGGTTATCACTCTCCTTTAGGAATATAAAGGAGGTCTCTTGAGCTCTATTTTCTTCATGATCCTTGATGTTATGTTGTTTTTTATAGCAATAACCTTGGTCTTTGTAGGAACATAGTCATTATTTTTCTTCTTCTCTTCAGGAATGTAGTTTTTTCTTTTCTAATTCTTGACTCTACTACTACCTTGAAGTTTTCATATAGATTTCCATTTGTGCTCAACATGGGACTTTTGCCTTTCTCATACCCAAGATGTAATATTTCATTGGAGGGATTTTGTGAACTAATCAATTCATATAGTATGATAGATTATAGTTTTAGTTTCAAGCCTTTATCAACCTATTCTTTGGCCTTTTTAAGCTTTTCTCTTAGGTCCAATATTTCTTCTTCCATCTTCAAGCATTCTAAGGACTTCACTTGCAGGTTAGTTTTGAATACATCCTCTATCCTCTTTGCCTCCTCTACTTGGGTCTTTAAGCTCACTATCATCTGATCTATTACCTCATTTCTTTTAGATAATTTCTCAAACTCCTTTTGACTAAGCTTCTTTTGTGTAAAATTTTATTTTCTAAGCTTGTCAATTTATTTTAAAGCATATATGAGTTCACATTGAAGATTTACTTCTCATTCTTCTCCTTCATCTTCTTCTAAGTCCTCTTCATCTTGGGATAAATAATTTGATTCAAATGTCATGAATATGACCTCATTTTGTTTGGTTGCAAAATAACTATCATAATCATCACTTGAGCTACTACTATCATCCATCGAGTCACCATATTCTTTTAAATACAACCTCTTTTTATACTTAAAGAATGTTTTCTTATTCTTTAGATAATAGGATTTCTCTTTTTGATTTTTATCAATTGAATCAGAGTCATCCTTCTTTCTAATTGGATATTAAGTAGCAAAGTGACCTATCTTTCCATAATTAAAGCATTTGAAGGGTAACTTACCTTTGTATTTACCTAAGCCCTTCTTAAATTTTCTAATGAAATTGGCCTCTACATCATCAACCTCCTTAGATTTAGAATTAGGAGCTTCTTCTTTTTCTGTCTAATTAAAAACCTTGAAGGTAGCTTCTCTCTTGGATGAGTCTACATCTCCCTACCTCATCTCATATGTAGTGAAGGTTCCATGTATCTCATCTAATGTAAGCTTGTTTAGATCTCTTGCATCTTCAATTATAGAGATTTTAGAATCATATTTTGATGTCAAAGATCTCAAAACCTTCTTGATAATGATTAACTCTTCCATTGTCTCTCCAAGTTCTCTAATTGCATTTACAATCTCATCTACCCTAAGGAGATAGTTCTCAATCTTCTCTTCCTCACTCATCTTGAGGCTCTCAAACTATCCCTTATGTGTTTTAATCTTGGATTATTCTATTCTATCATCTCTTTCATAGATTCTCTTCAATTTGATCCATATGTCCTTTACATTTTGATAGTTTATGACTCTAACAAACTCATTGTTTGACAATCCACAAAGAATAAAATTCTTTGCTTTGGCATTGTTTTCACATGACTTCTTCACTACTTGATTAATAAGAGAAAAAATAGGGAGTGTGTATCCATTCTCAATGGACATATAGACATCAAACCCTAAGGAGGTCAAATATACTTCCATTCGTATGCTCTAAAAGGCATAGTTAGACCCATCAAACAAAAGTGCCTTGTTTGATGAAGTTCCTTTGTGACTGGCCATTTTGTGTTTAAACTCCAAGATCAATTTGAGTTAATTAAGATTCTCATATGGAAACCTTAGCTATAATACCAATTATTGAACACAGCTATCTACTGAGAGGTGGGGAAAATCAATAGATCTCAAAAAAAGTTCCTTAAAACTTTTAAAATAAATCTTAAACAAATGCAAACTTAAATAAAAAAATAAAGATTCACATGCACAAAAGCAAAGCTCATAACACTAGATTTATACATGGAAATCCAAAGGGAAAAACCATGGTGAGAATGCTGCTAGAAGTTACTATTCTAATCTAGCCTAAAAAAGTTGTTACACTGATTGAACCTCACTAGTTACATTCTAGAACACCAATCCTAAGGAGAAACCTATCCCTTGTTATGAGCACCAACTCATAATGACCTCACTAACCATATATTTTAGGGATATAACCTTAAGGGGACCCCAATAACCCTAACTAAGCACCAACTCAACCTCACTTATGGCAATAACCAAATAGTTTTGTGAAGCTACAACTCCATCTAATGAAAAATTGATTCAAAACAGAATCTAGGTCTGTTCCTTGTTTCAAGTTTGGTCTGCAACCACTCATGCTCTACACAATACTTGTATGTGCATTCTTCTTCATAATCTCTCTTGTGTCTAGATTCTTCTATTCAACACACTACCTAATTCCATTTTTTCCCCCCCCTTTTTATGTCTGAATATACCTAATTGACACTCTACATAACTCCTTTTTGTGTCTCAATTTTTCTAATTAGTACACTGTATGGATCTTATATTCGATTATCTCATCAAAAAAAACTTAGATGAGTCTCTTTACTTTAGACATTTTGCATTCATCACTTGTCTCTTCTCATTCCAAGAAAATGACTATTTTTCTTCCATTATCTAAGCCTCTTTGAATTATACCCTTGTCGCTTCATATACAACATTCACATAATTGGAATGAATCTATGATTAGTCATTTTATTTCACAGTTATTCAAAAAAACTAACTATTGATTTTCCTCAACTATCATGACAAATTTTTATAACTACCACACTTTTTTGGTTCTTCATTTTTTTTCCTTAACACATTATTTAAGTGTCAAGATCCTTATTTCATCTTGCTCCATCCTAAGTCTTTGGAATGCTTTCACTTCATTAGATCTTGTAAGACATGCTTGGACTTTAAATCTACCATTGTGCTATTAAAATTGGAGTACCTTTAAAGTTTAGATTCACTCACTCTATTAGATCTTCCTAGTCCTGGCTTTTGTGCATCATTTGATCATTAAAGATGCATGGTCTTTACTTTGACTAGGTCGTTATCCTTCGATATGTTGACCTCATCTCATTTTATTTTGAATTTATGGTTTGATTTTGATCCTTTGATCTCTTCAGTCTTGCTCAACCTTCAACTTGCCTTGATCCTTTGGCACTTTTTAAAATGCCCTATGAGACTCAACACTTATCCTTCGACAATGTTGTAAGTGACCTACATTTCTTTCAAAATATCCTTTAAAAACTTTGTGAGAGTCCATTCCATTTGAAAGTATCCTTCGAGAACTTTGTAAGTGTCCTCTCCATTTGAAGGTATCCTTTGGGAGCTTTGTAAGGGTCACATTCCCTTTAGAACTTTGGCGAAGGATCCTTCAAAAACTTTGAATGGTTCACTTAACCTTCAACATTTTGAAAAGATCCCTTGCAAAAATTTTGTTTGGGAGAATTTTTTTGACAAAGACTTATCCATTTTTATGAAAAAATTCACTGAACCACTTTCTCTGAAAGAATTCCAAATTTCACTCATTTACTTCAGAAACTTTGTTGCAAACATTTTGTCTGACAAAGTCTAAACCATTTTCTTGAAAGAATTCACTGAACCACTTTATTCAAAAGAATTCCCTAGATAAATACAAAGGTGAAAAATTGATTAAGTATGAAAACTTAGTAGACTTTTAGCTGAGGAACAACCTTATGCATTTGTAGCATTTTCTCTACTCATCCTTATGACTTACAACATAGACCATAAAGAGATATATGCAAATGTTGTTAACATCCACCTATGTACTTATCCATATATATCAAGATAACCATGTGATAAAAGACATTCATATGACTATTTTTTTATTTCATAGCATTCAAAGTACACACACAACTCCATGTAGCTCTGTAACAAGTCTATTCAACTCACCACCTTTGTCATTAATGCTTGAAAGTACATTCTTCATTGGAAATTAATGACAAAACTTCATAAATTAATGAATATGTCTAACAAGTATTTTATATGAAGTTTGAAAAGAGACTTTTAGATTAAGCCATAGGAAGAGATAGGTATATGTAAGACACTATGGACTTATGACACTTGAGGAGAAAGCTCACTAGATAAAACTTCATACAACCTGCAAGAAACTAACAATCTAAAATCAAGGTACATGAAGGACCTATAAATGATGAATAGATAAGATACATTCTATAAATCAAAATTTAATAAATCATACTATAATTAAAATAGAATTTGAAATTGTCTTATATTGCTTCAAAGAGTTTACAAAGTGATTTTAGCAAAGGTTTGCTATACCCAGTTGAGGGATACCAATCAAGAGCTTAAAGCTAGCATTTATAGGAAGAAAGAAGGTAGGAGAGAGAAAAGTTGGAACTAAAGGGGTTATTAATGAGCCTAATTCCCCTCATAATAACTACCACTATAATCCTTCTTGAGCCTCCCTCTAATTAATATCACTATGTCTTTCATTGGCATGAGGAGAATGTGAAGATCAAGACCAGTTACAGGAAGCAATTCCAACTATAATATGAATACCTCTTGATCTTATTAGCATTAATTCCCTTCAATATCTTCCTCAAACATGCTTTATTTTCCTCACATTATCAGGTAGTTACTTAAGCTTGTTTATGATGTTCTTTCTAACATTCCTTACATAGTCAACATTCTACCATTGCTTGTAGATCCTAAATATAGATCTATTATGGATGAAAACCAAAAAACCCATTGGTTTTCATATATCTATGATTGTAAATGAATATTTATAGGCTAGGGTATTTTGGATCTGAATGAGATGTACAAACCTACTTCTAGATGTTCTCAAAAATCTTTACAGGGATTTAATGGCATTGGACAATTTTACATAGTTTGCTCCTAGTTATCTAGATCATGTTTGATCTTGCATTTATATATTTTACCTACTCAAGGTGGAGACATCTTTTGTCTAATGTGTCTACCTTCATGGCATCCTCTAATTTATACCTTAGTCAAATTTTATCTACATCAAAGTCCTCTCACTTTTGAATTTTAATGTCGACCATTGATCCTGATTTGGGCTCCCCACATTTTGCCAATTTTAAGCTATGCATTTATCTTCAAGATCCTACTATCAACCCTTTGACTTCTTAACCTCCTTCACACCATAGATATTTCTTTATATGAATGAACATGTATCATTTATCTTATACCAACTTAACATGGTTGAGACACTTGTCACCTTTTAATTTGCCGTTAGGATCTAATGACCTTTTGACACATGCTCACTATTGATCTACTTTGTAAAATTACATGCATACCATCAGTCTACCTGGACCAACTAACCTTGTTAGTTACCACATATTATTGGATCTCTATTCAAGTACTTGAGATCTTGAAATTTGTCATTAACACATTCATGTTGACCTTTTGAATTAATGCTCATCATTGATCTTTGATGCACCATCAAATACACTCCATTAGATCTTTGGGACCCATTAACATTGTCATGTTACATAATCATCCTTAGATCTGATATTAGCTCTTGATATTTGGACACTTATTAGCTCTATATTCAACCTGGGAAGATTTGAATTCAAATGTCTATTTCATGAAGCTCTAACTTGACATTTGTGCACCTATTTTACTCTAAAAGTCTAACTTTGAAGCTTTTTATCCTAAGATAATAAAGCTTATCAAGACATGAAATTTGTAGAAGATGATCTAGGCAGTAAAATCATCATGTCAATATGATCTTTTGGCTTGTGAGGCTCCCCAAATACATTTTTTAAATGTGTAATTAGATTGACTTGCTTATTTCTTCATGATGTGCTGATGATGGTCTGGTTCTTCAATGCTTGTGCAATAACTTTCAAGGCTCAAAATGAGTTTTTGGGACTTGTGAAACTTGCTTTATATCCATAAAGGTCATGATCACCATGAGAACCTTTTGATTTTTAAAATTTGATGAACTACACTTTAAGTTTGCTTAAAGTGTTTAAAAATATTTTCAAGCTACATGGGATATTTGGACCACTGATTCCATCCAAAACTTTGTTTAGCTCATCCATTTAGGTAGAAGGTTGGCATGTGGGCCAAACTGGCCAACACCTCCTCCAAGGATAACTGTGACTACTCATCATGTCTTTAATGACCTTAGAGAGCCTATTGAGTCTGTGTTTCATAAACTAGCCATATTTCATCTTATTAACTAGCCTATTCTAAATTACTATCTTGAGGGTGCTAACTATCTAGACTATTACATGCTAAATGAATTATGTGAGTATCATTTGGTCAATGGCCATAATTTACATCATTGCATGTAAATTAAACATGTGATTGAGAATATGTTGGAAAATAGAGAGATCACTTTAGATCATGGAGCTTACACATCTAATCAAAACCTTGGAATCTATTAGAATCCCTTTCCCCAACATAACAACCCACATCAACAATAATAATATCAACAACCAAGGTATAACCAAAAAAACCAAAAAAATAAGTAATAAAACCAACAACATCAAAACAATGGTCAAAACCAAGGCCAGAATGATGCCAACAATAAAAAAACCTACCGCATAATTGCACATTACTACAACATGGTTATAAGACATATCACAAGAGGTTATGTTAAAACCATTTTCATTAATCTAAGACCAATTACTAATCAAACAAGATTGTTTCTAATCATTCTCAATAAACTAACCCATGTTGGTAATCCTTAATTGACTTGGGACCACATACAAGTGAACTAGAAACTAAGGATTCTTAATTTTTGACCTTATACCTATAAATTATCATTATCCCATGATAACACATAAGTGCACTGATAATCGAGACTTATCTTATTTGGGACCCCTCCACCATCATTTGTTAGAAATTTTAGTCCTGTATCTAATCTTGATTGTGCATCACAACTAAATAGTCAAAATTACCATACCAATCCCATAACCATCAACCACTTCACACATCATACAAATGCCCATTTTGGCCAGGAATAAGCCATTTACCATTATGCAAAATAAGATGTTTTATATTGTGGATAATTACAAAAGATGCTTACAAAAATCTCCATTTTAGATTTTTTGCATATGTCTACTATCCATAAAAACATATTGATAGAGTTCCTTGGCCAATCCTAAGTTTATAATGACATATCTCTAGACAAATTTCAAGATTTGGTTAGACACCTAGCTCTATGCCAATAATTAACCTTCAACCAAAATGATATGTCATCCCTTAGCCCACTCCATAACAATCCATTGTACATCAAAGTTTACATAATATGGCATAAAGGTAAACCATGTCCTCATTGACAATGGATCAGGTCTAAATATTGTCTCTAAAGCTCATCAAGCTTCTTGGGTACATGATAACAGATCTCCAAGTAGAAATGATCACAATCAAAGCCTATGAAAATGAATAATGGGAATCACAAGGCACCATTAGCTTACCATTTATCATTGGGCCCTTAACCCACGATACACTATAACATGTGTTAGATCTATATTTATCATATAATATGCTTTTGGGTAGACCTTAAATATATGATATTCATGTAATCCCATTGCCATTGCACCAGTGTATTAAGTTCTCCCATTCAGGAATGGAGGTTACTATTCTAGGAGATTTGCATCCATATGAGTATTCTAAGCATTTAGAGGCTAAGTTCAAAAGATATAAATACCATTTTGGCATGAATGTGGTTGTCAAGAAGGACAAGGGGAAATAAATACATATTGATTCACTAAAATCCAATTGCATTGACCCTAATACCCTTGATTCACTTTCCCACATGCCACCTCCTAAAATTTACAATCATTATACCATATCAGATAATCACCTAGGAGAATATTTGACCCAAAAAACCTTTCACATTGTCAAGCTTCCATAGAACGAAAGTACTTTGGAAGACCTAAATTTAAACCACATTATATGGAATGATAAATAAAGGGTAAATCCAAATTGCATAGTCCAACACTTATCACTTTTATACTAGCCTCTGGCCAAGAACAAGGCCCTATTATAGATGATGAATCATGGTTATATAATTATAAATTGGCTGATTGTTATAAAAATTACAATTACCTAATTCTTATTGGATCATGGAGAACCAAGCCTATAAAGGAGGAGGCCTCAGGCCAAATCAATAGGGAACACTTGAGTTTATTTCCATGACTCAATACAAAAGAACCTATGGACTCAGATTTACATTTCCCAATGGTGACCCCATGTACCTTATTCAAGTTCTATCACCAATAACTAGTGATGATGATGCTGACAATAAAGTAGAGTTTGATCATAACCATTTTGATGACCTAGCCAATAGCAATTTGCTTGACACTAATGCCATTTGTACACTTTGACCAATTATTCACCATAATCCACTTCCATTATATTATCCCCAATTGATATATTAGGACCAAAAAGAATCTAATGTATGAGTTGATGAGTTTTAGAATGATGAAGCTTTCTATGATTTTCTAGGCCTCAGGGAAAATATTTCATTGGGAGAACACAAACAAGGGTTCTTAATCAAAATAGATCTTGAAGTCTATTTTGGAGAGTGGGTGAACACCCTTAGCCAAAAAAAAAAGAAATAAAACATTAACGTCCTAAAGTGAAAACCCATTTGAGGTGCTTTTGGACCAGGGAAATAGTAAAGATAAAGGTCAATCTAGTGGTGAAAACCTGTTTCAAACACCATTAGACAGGGATGTTCTATCTTCCTCAAACATAGACCAAGAGACAACTAATGATGAACTTATCTATGGGTATAAGTATAGTCTTAAAGAACAATAGGATTTTGATCAAATCATCCAAGAAACCACCAATGTTGAAATTGCGTATGGGTTTGAGTTTAGTCTTAAATAATAACAAGCTTTTGATCGAATCATCCAAGAGTTCCAAACAATGTTTGTTACATGGCCATCCCTACAATTGGGGGATTTTGATTCATCATGCCCAGGAGAACTTGAGTAACCAATCTTAATAGAGGACTCTATTATTGTAGGATAATTCAAATCTTTGCCCACTATTCTTGAAGATGGTTTGACCCTTCCATTGGAGAACATAATAGAAGTTAACATCAAGACTCTAAATGACCCAACATGGATCAAATTAGGCACATCCCTCATCAAGGAGGAGTGTGAAGTATTTACATCCATTTTGAGGGAATTTATTGATATATTTGCATGGGACTACTCTGACATGCCTAGTTTAGACCCCACCTTAGTTTTACACCACCTTATGGTACATCTTGATGCCAAAATAGTGAAACAAAAATTACACAAGATACATCCTTGCATTGTTATATTAGTAAAGAAAGAGTTGTAAAAACTCTTAGAGGTGAGATGTATTAGGCCAATTGACTATTCTGAGTGGATCTCCAACACTGTGCCAGTCAGTAAGAATCTAGAATGAATCATGATCTACACTAATTTTAGAGACATAAACAAGGCCTACCCAAAGGAATACTTTCCTCTACCAAAAATTGACATGATTTTTGATTCCACAATGGTTTATTAAATTCTTTCACTAATGGATAGATTCTCAAGCTACAATTAGATTTGAATCACACCAGAAGACCAACAGAAAACAATGTTCACCACTCTATGGGGAACAATCTATTATCAGGTTATGCTATTTGGTCTCAAAAATCTTGGGGCCACCTACCAAATAACGATGACTTCCATATTTCATAATATGATGCATGCCATTATCTAAGACTACATTGATGAAATACTAGGTAAATCAAAGACTAGGGCTGATCGTCCAACAACACTAAGGAGGATATTTGAATGATTACATGAATACAAAGTCAAGCTCAACCCTATGAAGTGTGTTTTTGGAGTTAATTTAGGTAAATTGCTTGGATTCATCGTGTCTCATAGAGGCATTAAATTTGGTTTAACCAAAGTATGAACCATTATAAACATGCCACCAATAACCAATTTGAATCAACTTTATAGTTTACAGGTCAAGATCCATTCCATCAGATAATTCATATCTCAATTGGCTGATAAGTGCCATCCATTCACACACTTTATAAAGAAAGGGGTCACATTCCATTGAGATGATGAATGCCAAAAAGCTTTTCAACACTAAAAAGGACTATCTAGAAAATTCACCTATTTTCTTTCCTCTTATGCCAGGAAAGCCATTCCTCCTATATCTATTAGCCGTAGACAAAGCCTTGGGGGAACTTATAGCTCAACATGATGATAATAGAAAAGAGCATGCTGTGTACTATCTAAGCCATGTACTGGTCATGTATGAGCACAATTATACACCCATTTAGAAAGCCTATTTAGCTATGGTCTTTGAAGCTTATAAATTGTGCCATTACATGTTAAATAATAAGACTATGGTCATTTCTAAAGTAGATTCACTCAAGTATCTACTATCTAAAATAAATTTGTAAGGCTGCATGGCCAAATGGATCATGCTTCTCAGTGAGTTTGAGATAGAATATGTCAACCAAAAATACATCAAGGGGCAAGTTCTCATAGATCATATTACTAAAGCACCCTTTGAAAATACAAATCCACTAACATTTCAATTTATAGATAAATCCATTATGAGCATCATTGAAACACCTCTTGAGGAGCAACACTAGAATCTATATTTTGATGGGTCAATCACAACACATGGATCAAGGGTAGGCCTTTTGTTCATTACACCATAGGGGGATCTAATCCCTAAGTCATTTAAAATTAGATTTACCCTTACCAAAAACATGATTGAATATGTAGAACTTGTTGCATGGATTTGATAGGAAGTATAATGGAATATACAACATCTAAAGGTTTATGATGATTCTTAGTTAATCATCAATCAGGTTACAAACCATTTTTAGACTAATGATGATAAGCTAGTACCATATAAAACCATGATTGACACTCTCAACCAACAAATTATTGATATCTAATTTGAACATATACCAAGGGCCAATAATATAATAATATATGCTATGGCCATTATTGGATCTTTGATTCAACACATAAATACAACCAAAGAATACTAGTTCCTCATTAAAAATTTGTTAGCACCAACTCATGAAACTTTAACTATCATAATGATCTATGATATTATTGGTCCCAACTCTACTTGTTATTTAGAGTTTTACACTTACCTCCATGACCAAATTATGCCACCATACCTATCCCACAAAAAATCCAAAGCCTTTATTCATAATGCTGCACATTATACCTTACTTGGACCAACCCTATACTGTCATAGTTTTGATGGAAATTTGATTTGTTTTTTAACTTTGGTAGAATTTTCATTATCATTATGGGAATTTCACTAAGGAATATGTGGATCCCACACTAACAAGGCAATCCTATCCAAAAATCTCTTGCATACTAGGTTCTATTGGCCAATGATGGATGTAGACGCAACTACATATGTGAAAAGATGCGATAAATGTCAATAGCATGCCAATTTGATTCATGCCCCATCCAAGACTTTAAAACTAATGTTGAAACCATGGCTAATTTATACATAGGGTATTGTTCTCATTGGGAAAATCAACCCCACCTTATCCAATGGCCATAAACATATCCTGTCATAGAATATTTCACTAAGTGGGTTGAATCTATAACCCTTACGTGACTAGAAAGCAAATTTATGAATTCATCTTTAACCATCTCATTTAACACTATGGTATCCCCTCCAACATTATATCTAATAATAGAATATCCTTTAAAATTATATATTTAGAATCACTATATGTTGAGTACAAGATTAAATAACACTTTTCTATGGCATACTACCCATAAGGTAACAACTAAGATGAACCATCTAAAAAAATCATTTTCAACATCCTTAAAAGGATTTTCAATGATGTTGGCTATGATTATCACCTTCAAATAATCTATGCCATCTAGGCATACCACACCAATCACCACACTCCCATAGGTGCCACTCCATATTCACTTGTTTATGGCACTAAGGCCATTCTTCCCATTGAGGTTGAGTTACCTTCATTACACATCTCTTTGAAGCATGTCCTCAATGATGAAGACTATCATGTAGCTCTCCTACAAGATTTGGAATTAATTTATGAGAAATGAATGAATTTAGTAAATAACTTGCAAGTATATTAGAATCGAATGCATGGCCATTACAATCAATGCATCAAACATAGATAATTTGAGCTTGGTAATCTTGTTCTTAAATAAATTGAAAAGAATACCATAGTCAAGAAGAAACACAAAGGTAATTTCAAACATAATTGGGCAAGAATTTCATCATTATTGAAAACTATGGCTCTAGAGATACAGGCTCACCACACCAAATAGGGATGAACATGATGAGCCGATGAACATTATACACCTTAAATGTTACTTTGCTTGAGTGACTTGGTGTATTGTCTATGAGGACCATTTCAAGTTATACCATAGTATCAAATTTATTCTTTGTACCATACCATTCTACCATTCTATCACTTTTTCATTCCATATTCCATTCTACCATACCTTTTCTATCAACCAAGTTGTTTTGACCCTCCCTTCCTAGCCCATTTGCCCTTGGTTCCATTCTATTGGTTTTGCTTTCAACATGAAGATTCAAATCAAGTTTCAACAATTATTTCAATTATTATAGACAAAGACCATATTTTGGAGAAGTATGATAATGGTTTGGTAGTTTCATCCTTAATTTCTTGTTTTATTCTCTATGCCCAAGTGTGCTTGATTATAACTACCTTCGGGAAAATCAATGTCTCACCATCTTGCTACTAATTATAACCTCTTATGGGAAAATTAGTATCAGTGACTTATGCTATTGTTTCATATTTATACATTCTAATGGGAAAAATAGGGCCAACATGTGTTTATCATGCCTTGACATACCACCTTGGCATTCCTATGGCATACTATGCTATCATGCCAACTTTGCCTATTTTGTTTGAATTGACTACTACACTAGTTAGATTCCTCCAATGTAAGTCAGAAATATAATGAATTGAGGTCTTATCCTAGGAATTGTAGGCAACACTCAATTTATATTGAGGCTAGCTTAGTTACCCCTTAGCCATGCTCTCACCATTTTTTGACTAATCTAAGTTTGAATGCTCTCACCATTATATGAATAATCTAAGTTTGGATACTCTCATCATTTTATGAGAATTTTTTTAAGTTTTAATGCTCTTTCCATTTTATGATCTTGGATCATTTAGTGTCTCATCATTCTCTATTGAGTTGAGATACATAGAAAATTCCAAAAAAATTGTAAAACTGATTTAGAAAATAAAAAACATAGACCACTTTTTTTCCTTAAGGATTTTAGAAATCCTTACTAAGTCATAAGAAAACAATTTTTATTTAGTTTCCCCATCTGTTTTGGCCTTTTATTCCATGATCTCACTATTTTGTGAGTTTGTTCCCATATTCTTCTATAACATCCATCATGTTTTCTTTCTCATCATTTTATTCTATTCTATTTCTTGGGAGAACTACATTTGACCTAAAGTTTATGTTGGATGTTACATCCATGAAACTATGTAGGTAGCATCCACTTACCAGTGCATCTAGAGACAACTTAGCTACCCCCTTCATTTTCTTTTATTTCCCCATTTTGTTTGTTTGTTACATTATCCATTATTATCTACGAGTAATGTTCATCATCTTGTTTATGTTGTGTTATTTGTACTAACATTATAATTAACCATTGTTTGTTCATTTCATTTTATTTTTAATTTTATTTTATTTTGTTTATTTATTTTCTAGGTATTTATTTGTTTGTTTGTTTACCTATTTGCTTGCTTTTTATTGTGCCTTGATTTAGTCTATGTACGTTCATTAGGTGATTCCTTATGTATTATTATTGAATCCATCCATATTCATCTATCAACATGGTCATCATGGTTTTTATCATTGGTAGATTATTTTTCAGTGAATATTAGATCAAGAGCCAATCCTTATGCATATTTTGGCCAAGTCTTCATGGAGTTCTATCATGTTGCCTATTGTCATGTGCTATAACAAAAACTAGCTTGAAGAGTCTACATGGCAATGTAGTAACGATATGTCTCATTTGAACTAACACTAATGACATTCTTGACTTAATCCAAATCATATCCTAAATAAAATAATTAAATAATGAAAGAATTTTCCTCCTTTCTAGTTTGGATGAGCATCTCCCTACTAGTAGGTTGCCTAATTCATCTTTTTCCTCTTTACCACTTTGCCATCATGTTTTCCACTATTAGGGTATAATTATTATAACCACCTTTGGAAAAATCATTATATACCATCCCACTTACATTCTCAATGATTCCAACCACCTTTGGACAAATCAATCTCTTATTACCCTAAGCCTTTTTCAATGATTATAACCATTTTTTAGTGAATCATCATCTTTTTTATCCTACCTATGCTGATGATTATAATTACCTATGGGAAAAACATCATGTTTATCTACCTTACCTAGGGTAGCTCCATATGCCACTAAGTATAACTACCTATGCACAAATCAGTCCCTTCCACCACATTTCATCTATTTGTTTCACTCATTTCCTTATTTTGAGGGACCATTTGCCAACCAATTTGCCAACCACTCCCTCAAGGTGAAAGCTATAGTTCATACATTATCATTAAAGTCATAATCATACAAGACATTTTCATTATTTGAGAATACATTACTTTGATTATATCTTTCAATGCCTTCCCAAATAGGGGCAAATTGTAGACACCTAAAACTGGCCACTAATGGCTTCATACCAAAATTTAGACTGATTTCTACCAACCATTGTAAATTAAGCCCAAAAATCACTAAATATCCCAAATTATCTTGTGCAACACTCATCAAATCTTAGAATCATCTTGAGACATCCCTAATTTGGATATCCCACCATAAAAAACAAAAACCTCTCATGGATTTATCTCTAAACATTCCATGGTATTATAACATGTAATCTAGCCTATAGACATATTAAATGGGGTGAATTCACATGTATAATTAATTCAAATCTTAAAAATCTAAAATTCCTAAACATAATTAAATAAAATGAAAAATCAATTCAAATGCCTAATTGAATTTTCCATGAGCAATTAATGAAATTCTAAAATAGGAAATTGAAAAATTAATGAATATCATAGGAATTTATAATTACCTTTTTGTGAGTTGTCAAATATCCTAAAATATTTCAACATACCAAATCATTAATAATCATGAGGTTTTGACACCTTATATCTCTAGTAGGGTTAATTAACTCATTAAGTTTAGGTTTGAACCCATTCCAATCTCTAACAACACCTTAAGTCACCTTGGGTTGGGGTTAGTTTCTAAACCTATAAATACAAGCCATTGCCTATTGAATTTATGAGAGCTTGAGCATAATAAAGTTATAATTCAGTGTTTGGTACATGATTCAAATCTATAGTGTTATAATTCCAAAATCACAAGCCAAGCCACAAGTATAGGCCATACCAAGCAAGCCAACAATGGTGCCAAGGAGAGAAGGAGCCACATAACTCTACTTGCCAAAGACTCTTTGAGCACAAACCAAGAAAATCAAATGAACACATCATTTGGAGCATTCAAGGAAGGTAAGGAATTTGTAGTTATTTGCATTTTAGTTATTCTTTTAATTTTTTTTTGTTCACTAAGCTCCCCCCTATGATCTTGGCAAGTGTTATGCATATTTGTGTGTTTTTATTCAAGTTTTATTACTTGTTCTAACACATGATCTAACCACCCTTCTTGGATTCCTTGATCATAGTTATAATCATTATAAAAATAAAAACATGTCCCAATTAGGAGAATAGAGATAATGATTTACCGAAATATAGTTATAACCATTATCAAAATAAAAACATGCCATAGTTGGGTGAATATAGATAATGATTTACCCAAAAGTGATTATAACCATAAACAAAATGAAAATATGCCCTTGTTGGGCCAAATAATGATAATGATTTTACCAAAGGTGGTTATAATTTTTTCACATAAATTTTTCTTTATTTCTTAAAAGAAAGTTGTAAAACTTGAAAGAAGGGTGAGGTTAGTAGAACCTAGATTTGGTTTGCACTCCATGATCCAAATGGTTTTAGATTCTCCTCTTTGGCTTGGGAGGAATGACCTGCAGATAAGAAATCACTAAAGAGATGGTTGATTAGTTAGATAGTAGGGTGTATTGCCTATCAAGCTAGATCTAGGAAGCACAAGATTATTTGGAGGCTATCAATCCACACTTTTAAATAATCAAGTTCTAAAAATAAAAGATAAATTACTTATATAGATAATAAAAGATACTAAAATCAAATACAAGAAGTGCTTAAAAAGAGATGAATTTAACTAATTATAGCAATAAATGATTAGATATTAATGATAAGTGAATAAAATGTGGTTAAAAAAATAAGGTGATATTCTATGATCAGGTAAGAAGTCAAAAAGTGGGATTTGGTTGGGGTTTGATAGGTAGAATTAGCTTGCTATTAGATTTAACACATAGTAACCATCGATAGTTGGGTGAAACCATTAGTAGTTAGGTGACCATCAGTGGTTGGGTAACCATAAGTGGTTATGGACAACCCATCAGTGGTCAGGGTGACCATTGGTAGTTATTATGGGTTTTGGTCTGAGTAAAGGTAGGTCTAGATGGGAAAGTTGTTGAGATAGAAACAAAAGGACTAATTATTGAAAATAGATACTTGCATGAAGAATGTCAAGGTGAGTGGTTGAGAACCTATTGTGGAGCTTAAGGCAATTTTGAAAGAGTGTAAACACCTTAGCTATGATTAATGAATTATAATGCTTTGGATCTCTGACCTAGTTGCTAGAAGAATACTTGTAAAAGAATTTTTGATATAAGAAACTTTGATAATTGTTGATTCTCTATGATGATTGATTTCCCCCTTTTCAACTCCTCCTCCTCTCCTTTTATAGAAGGAAGGGAGAGATGAAACAATAAGTTCAAACAAGGTCTTAATAGGTAATCTAATTTTAGTCTTAACATGCATAATTATGTGAGTGGCTAAGAAATAAAAAGCAAGGTGGAGTTGACCTTTAAGGTGGTTAAAAGGTTGACCATTGATGGTTGGGTATAACCATCGATCGTTAGGGGTCAACCATTGATGGTCAATAAATCAAAGGTAAAATGGTTAAAGTTAGTCATTTTAACTTAGGTTTGGCAATTTAGGGTTGTCAAGTGGTCCTGAGGGGGTCTAAGGGTGGTCTAGGGGTTAGTTCAACATATAGAACCATCATGTATGGTTTTCTAGTGTGTACATTTTCCCCCTTTTTATTGTGTAGTTTGTATTAGTAAGCTTCAAATTAAAAATAGAAGGTTGGGTCAAAGGTTTAGCTTCCCTAAGTATGGGAGGAGGTATTCCCCCTCAAACTAGGATTTGATGAGGTGAGACACAATTAGGTGTGGGTTTGACAAATGATTAAGTGGGTGATAATGTTAGTTGGGTTGGGCATTGAGGCATAAAACACATGCATAAAATATGAATAAATGTGATATCACATATCACACATTGACTAGGTCACCATGGCTGAAATAATAAGTAAAATAAGTGGTCCTAGAAGGACAAGTGATAAGTAGACCAAGTGACCATATTTAAGCATGCAAGTTAGGTTGCACTTATAAACACAAGTCTCCTAGGTAAGGTCAATTTATTCATAGGTATCCAAGGTAGGAAGTGTTATCAAGAAGACACATATGGTTTGTCTAAAAAAGTAGTGTGAGTTCAATTTATTCAATTATGGAAAAGTAGTCATAGTGATCAAAGTGACCAAGGCAAGGTTATTGAAAAACATGTATAAGTTGGACCAAAGTGACCAAGTTTTAGGTTGAGGTCATTGGTGGTTATTTAAAAACTTTAAGTTTATTAGAAAAATTATTAGGAGGTTAACCATTGATGGTCAGGGTCGACTATTAGTAATCATCTACCAACTATCGATGGTTAGATGTTAGCCCTAGAACTGTGAGGTTAAAAGTCTATCATGGGTTCTATTTTCTCATTTGTTTATATCTAACCTTCAGCAGCTATCTATTGGTAAGTGTGAAAAGGTAGCAATGAGTGGAGGTTTTATTAATGATTTAGGGAGTTGAGTGTTCATTGTGTGATTGAGGGTGATTGGTTATTGATTGAGGTGGATTGATTGGAGATGTTGATTTGAGAGGATGTACAGAGGATTAAGGAGAGTGTAATGGGTGGTAGTTATGACAACATCTCCATGTCGACAATCATGAAATGAGGTAGGGGATGTAATTAAATTTGCAATGTTTATTAATTAAATAGGTGTTTGTTTGATTATGGGTGGGTTAGGCCTAGGGTTAGTGTTAGGGTTAGGGCTAGGTGGGTGTAATTGGGGATGAAAGTGGTAGAGGGGGTAAAATTATGGATGGGTAGTGTAGGTAAGAGAGGGTAAAATGGTTTAGGTAAGGTGGATATTGATTTTGATAATTTTTTTGGTAGATTTAGGATGTTAGGGTTAAGGTTGGATCACTAGTGGTTACCACACAATGACAATTGATAGTCACTATTAGCTATCTCTAGTTGATGCATGATCATCAATGATCGATAAGAAATCATTGATAGGTCACTATGTGGTGACTATTAGTGGTTTATGACCTAACCTTTGATGGTTGATTATTGATCGGTGATGATTCTAAAAGGAAATGTCATTGGTTTACAATTGATTATAAAAGATCAATGAGGGAAGAAGTTTGGTGTAAAAATTATGGTTTGCGTAAACTAAGGGAAGTTTTGTAAGTCTAGGGTAAAAAGGAAGATTGTAAGGGTGTGTTTAGGAAAGGGTTAAGGGTAAACAGGTGGATACATGAGGTAGGATAAGTAAAGTCTAAGGTAAGTCTATGGTGTAGTTCAAAAGAAGAGGTGAATAGGTAATATGTAGTAATTCATAGGTGATTTTTGATGAGCTAGGTGAATTAAGGTATTAGTATAAATATGCAAGTAAGGGAGAAAATACAAATGTGAGATTGAGTGCCACAATTACTAGATGAGGTCTATCGAGTGATGATAGACCAAAAATGGGACCACTTATCAATAGTGGCTTTGGGAGGCATTAGGTACTATTAGCACATGCCCCAAAATATAGCTATATTAGTGGTACTAATTGAGAGATATGATCTAGATGCTAAAACATTCTTGTTTCCTATCAAAGAGATGATGATCCTACTAGAGGATATTCACTAGATCATGTGATTACCATTACAAGGTGAGCTAATATTGAAAATTGAGGGTAAGGAGTGAGACTAGCTCATGGGTGTGTTGTATGGTGATGATGTGACATATATGAGGTATCACATTGGAGGTATACACTATGTACCCTTGTATCACATAAATAGGGTTATGAGATGGGTTGTCACCATGATGATGATGGTAGTGACATTTTATGTATTGACCAATTTGAGTAGTGGTGGATCTCCTCATTATTTTGTGTTTTGGTTGGCATGGTGATGGATTAGATAGTGTATTATTGGGGAAATATCTTGCTAGTGTAGATATATCAAGATCTCTAGGGCTTTAGGGCACATAGGAGTTATGGTATCAATGTTGGGTTTGTGTTGTATTGTTGGGCTTATGATCACATCAGAGTTCTCAGACTAGGTAGGATGCCATGGCATGGATTTATTCATATGGACTTCCAAGTAGGGTTTATGTAATGGAGGTATGACTATGCACTCATAGGACTTGAAGGAGGGACACATGATCTAGAGTGGTACAGGGACCGATTAGATGTACTAGTGGTGGGTGATGTGGTATGGAGAATATATGTCCAATTTACTTCATGGTCCAGACATATGAGGTAGATTTTATCACTAAAAAGATATAAGTGAATCTATAAGAGGTGATATCTAAAGGTAGAGTTAATCCCTTTTGACAGGGTAAGGAGATAGTTTGGCTTAGTACATGTAATCCCCAGGGAGTTCCCTAGATATAGGAAGAAGGATGCAAAGTTCCCATTGCCAACCCTAGAGCTAGAGGAGGTATTTATTGATCATGAGGAGCTATCAACAAGGGTTGAGATTGATGATATAGGCATTACTGATGGGTACCCTACATGGTTTTAAGCACACTATTATGTAACCATTTTTAAAGGTGGTGAGGGTTTATAGGACATGGATGTGGATGTAGAGGTGGGGGTGGTGATCAAAGAGGTGTGGATGCCTTAGATAGATAGACATTGATTACTAAGAGGGATTAGGAATAAGAGGCATTACTTGTGGCACAAGCATCCTTAACATTAGTGATTCAAGAGAAGGATTCAACACAGGGCTAGGTGGCCACACTGACTAGGAAGAGGGATCAGGATAGGGCTCAAGTAGCCATGGTTACACAAGAGAGATACTCTCTTAGGTAGGAAGGAGGGAAATCACCAACACCTATAAGACCACCAAAGACCATTTCCATGGTGAGATATGTTGTGACAGTGGAGGAGTTACATTATTATGAGGCCTTGGTTTTCACACACCATCTTGATGAGTCTAGATGGGGGAATATATAGATAGGATCACTAGAGAGGCTAGTAGTGTGACATTAGGTTAATGGGCCACATTTACATGGGGAGAAATAGGCTTAGGAGGGCAGGCTCCATGAGGTAGTGGTTCTCTAGGATTTTAGACTATAATGAGACATTGAATTTTTGGTGTAGCATATGATTTTGACATTGGCTTGTGATCTAATGTAGTGAGATGTATATACATTTTGAGAGACATGTTCATTACTATGTATATGACCACTATTTTGATTATGATCTCATGACATATAGATGTGATCAGGGTTTATGGTTTTTATTGATATTTATGGTTATGATTTTTCATATGATGATTATGGTTAGATGATTAGCATTTTTATGGGATATTTGTATTCTCCTAGCTAGGCATGTGATGATGTGGCTATCTAATCTATTCTCATGATGATATTTGATATTGATGGATGTTGTTTATGATATGACAATGTTTATGATTTTTTTGGACATGACTATGATGGTTATGATTATTGTTATAGTTATGGATGACTATGATGTACTTTATATTCATGACATGGTTATGGGTTAATGGATGATAGTTTTATGGATGTGATAGATGGTAGGATGATTATGATGTTGTGGTTAGGTGATGTGATTTTTATGATATGATGATGTTTATTATGATGAGATGATTTGTTATAAATGTGGATGCATATTTTTTTCTTACCTAGAGAGGCATGTGATGGATAGCATATGTGGATGATGTATGATTTCATAGTGATAGATGTTTCATGATTAGTTAGTGTTGCTAGTTATTTGGATGAATTGATTATGATGTTATTATGAGTAGAGACATGTTGAGGTAGATTGTATGTGATGAGTTATTGAATTATGATGTGATAAAAGGTAATGTTGTGATGATTGTATGTTTATTATGATGGATAAGATGTTATTTTGATTAAAAAACTTAAATAAGGCACAACATATAATAAAAAACATAATTGGTTTTTAAATGTTCTTAATGAGTTGTATATGATTAGATGAAGGGGGTTGACACATAAAGGAAGTTTTATTAGAAAAATAAAATGTGAGGGAGATAGGTTAATCAAGAGATAAACACCATAATGAATGTATCAACAAGTAGATATGATAGAACAAGAAGAAGGAATGATGCTTCTTCTTTGGTAAGGACTAAAACAAACTAAAGTACGATCAACTTATGAACATAAATCCTTCAAATTATTCTCATTATCATCCATTAGTTGGTTAAAAAAAAGTGTCTTGACCACATAATGTCAAGTAAGCCCAAAATCCCTTGTTTAAAGAGTATATAAAGGGGAGATCAATGAAAATGGAACCTTCTTGTGAGACTAGTACACCTCTTCTATAGGTTATCAAAGAGATAATATAAACAAATCCATGTCACATAAGGTGTAGATTGATTGATGTGGGAAGTCTACTTATGAAAGCCAATTGAGGCTTCCAAAATTATTTTTGCCTTTTTTGATTTTTGATAATGGGTCTTTTGCTATTTTGTTATTGCTTTGGGGAAGTTGATCGATGTAGGAAGCTTCCAAAAAATTGCTATGATTTGAAAAATGCTTTACTCAACCATTATTCAAGGGAGTGGTCTTAGTTTGTGAGCTTTGTTTAAGGCTTTTGATAACTATCCTTTAAGGGAATAGTCTACCTTTTAGTGATCAATTGTGATAAGTTTTTCCAGCTATCCTTTAAGGGAGTAGTTTGTGAACATTTGGAATGACCCATATGAGGTTTGGATTTTTTATGACTTTGATTGATTATGTTTTTATACTGACATAGATTTGCTTATATAGGCTTAAAAGGTTCACCTTTATAAAGGCAAAAATAGAGCACAAGAAGTTTGATGATGGGTAAAAGAGATTTAAGCAACAACAACTTTGGGAATCCATCCTATAAGGGGTTGGAAAGTATCATGAGGGTCATGCCATGGGTAGAGCCATGTTACCCATGTTAAATATTAGGCAGAAGCTATAATATATAATCACATTATTCAACTTTAATCAGTTGTCCTTAAAAGAGGGAGATGAGTGTGGGTGAAAATAAGAGATGAGCTTAAGTTAGACAAAAGATGAGTTTGATCCTATTTTAACAAAAGAAAGGATAGATGTGAAGCATTGAGGGGCTTAGGTTCCAATTTCCCTTCAAGAGAGGATAAATGGTAAGCTCCCAATTCATACTTATGCATTATAATATAAGGTCCAAGCCAATTGAAAGAAAACTTACCCCGCTTGCTTTTCTTCATATTGGTGACATGATAATTTTACTTTAGGATGAGGTCTCTGATATTGAATTCTTACACTTTGATGTGTTTTTTATAATCATGTTTGATTTTATCTTGATAGACACGAATGTGGGTAAGTGTATCTAAAATACATTCATCAAGTAATTCAAGTTGGGCTAAATGAGATCTTGTATGTAAATGTGAAGAGGGGGAATTTGGACTTTAAGAGGCAAAATGGTCTCAACTCCAAAAACTAGAGAGAAAGGTGTAGCTATAAGGTCCAAGCCAATTGAAATAAAAATTACACTGCTTGCTTTTCTTCATATTGGTGACATGATAATTTTACTTTAGGATGAGGTCTCTGATAGTGAATTCTTACACTTTGATGTGTTTTTTTATAAGCATATTTGATTTTATCTTGATAGACACGAATGTGGGTAAGTGTATCTAAACTACATTCATCAAGTAATTCAAGTTGGGATAAATGAGATCTTGTATGGAAATGTGAAGAAGGGGAATTTGGAATTTAAGAGGTAAAATGGTCTCAACTCCAAAAACTAGAGAGAAAGGTGTCTCAACTCCAAAAACTAGAGAGAAAGGTGTAACACCTATAGGGGTTCAAATGTTAGGATGATATTCCCATAAGGTGAAAGGGATGTGAAAATGCCAATCTTATACAAATTCATTAACCATTTTAGTTAGCATGTTGTTGAGAGTTTTGTTAGAGGATTCTACCTATCCATTAGCTTGTGGATGATAGGGAAATGAGAAACTTAACTTGATACTGAATGCATCATAAAGACCTTGGACTTTTTTATTTTTGAAAGACTTGTTATTATCGGTAATAATTTTATGAAGAACACTAAAATGATAAATAATGTGATGGTTGATAAAGTTGATAAACTTTTTAGCTTTGGTTGAGATAAGAGGAATAACCTCTACCCATTTGGTGAAATATTTTGTTTCAATGATGATAGAATGATATCACTATGAAGAATGGTGGTTAATTTCTCCAATGAGATCTAGACCCCATTGTGAAAAGGGCCAGAGGTCTTTAGATATTTGAAGACTATGGATAGGTGTATGTTATTGACATTTGACACACTTTTTTAGATAATCATAACAATCTTGGTTAATGGTGGGACAATAATAACCAAGGTGAAGGATGCATTTAATGATGAGGAGGCCACTAAATTTTCCCCCATATATCCCATCATTCATTTCATTGATAAGATGAAAGGCTTTGTGACTATGTAGGCAATGGAAGATGAGACCATCAAAGTCGTGTTTATAAAGGATTCCCCTCAGTATGGTATAACATGAGTGATCTGGATAAACACTCTTTGAGCATTCCTAGAAAGGTTGGAAGGGATGATGTAAGGTCAAGATAGTCTTATGTCTATTGGTACTAGAGGTCAGGTAGGGTTTCCTCCACATTGAAGATGGTAGGAGAGTTTGATTGGACATAAGAGGGATAGATAAGTTGATTGATAATAATAGATAGATTAGATTTAGAGGGTACAAATGGGATATGAGATGTGAGAGAAGCCATCATATTAACAATATTATTTATATATCGTAGAGTGGCTTGGATATGGTAGTGTTCAAATGATGCTAAGAGTACATCATCAAGTTATTTATACTATTGTAAAACATCATTATTGTATTGATAAGAGCCATTGATTTGATTGACCACAAGTTAAGAGTCACCAAAAATGTTGATCATTTTGACTCCCAAGGCTAACATAGTTTGGATAGCTATCAATAGGGCTTTGTACTTAGCCATATTGTTGGTACATGTGAAATCTAGCTTGAAGGATAAAGGAAGAGGTTCACCATGAAGGCAGATAAGTATGATGATATCTCCCCCACCACATTGACATTTTGATCCATCAAATAACATGGTCACTTGATAGATGAAGTTTTCTTAAGATAGGGTCATAATGGACTCATCTAGAAACTCAAGAGGAGGAGGCTAGTTATCTACTAATGGTGTTTCAAACCAATTGGTCAGCAATGAATTACCATTTAATTGAATTCTATTGAAATAACTCAAGGTTAAACTTAGCCAAAAGCATAAACCACTTATCTATTAGTTTTAGTAAGGCTTGGAATGCATATACTTGAGTGGGTCGGTATTGGTTATGACATAGGTCTTGTGGTTGAGAAGGTAATGGTGAAGTTTTGTGGCCACAAAGACCAAGGTGAGGTAAATTTTCTTAGTATAGGTATACTAGGTCTTGTACTCTACAAGCATATGACTAATGTAGTAAATGACTTCTTATTTATGTTATTCATCCTGGTAGAGATATAAAGTTAAAAAGGTTGATCTTCCTTGGGGGGAATGAGGATAGGTGGAGATAAAAGGAGGTAATATTTGATGGGATAAACTTCAATTTCTTGAAAGGAGATGATAAAGATAAGGAGATTTTCTAACAAGACCCCAAAAATACACTTCTTGGGGTTAAGGTGGACATCATAATGGATGAGTCATTCAAAGATAATATTAAGAATAACCAAAGGATCTTTATGACATTTATATTTCCCAAGAAGGTCATCAACATAGTCTTCAATGATTTTGTGAATAAGTTCATGGAAGATGTAGGTCATAGTGAATTGGTAGGTTGTACTAGTGTTATATAGACTAAAAGGCATGACCCTATAGTAGAAAGTTCCTTATGGGGTAATAAAGGTGGTTTTGTGTTGATATTCGGGGGAAATTAAGATCTAATTATAACCTGAGAACCCATCCATAAGAGATAACATCTCATGGCTGGATCTAAGATCAATAAGTTGGTCAATTCTTGGTAAAAGAAATTCATCCTTAGGACATGCAAGGTTAAGGTCACAAAAGTCCACATAAATGCAAAATACCCCTATAGATTTGGTGATAGGTATAATGTTCAAGACCCATTGGGGATAATCAATGGGTTGGATGAAATTGATAGATAGGAGATGTTAAAGCTCTTATTTTATGAGAAGGGCTATCCAAGGTTGTACTCATCAAAGTTTTTACCTAACTACCTTGGCGTCATGGTTGGTAACTATATTGTGGGTAGTGATGGAGGGGTCGATTCCTAGCATGTCACTATAAGACCAAGTAAATGCTATGTTGTGGTCTAGTAGGAAGGAGGGGAAGTCTTGATGCTCCTTGGGATTTAGCAATTGGCTGATTTTGACAATGCATGGGTTATTCAAAGTACCAAAGTTGATATCCATGGTAGATTCATTCAAAATGGTTGAAGTATTATGAGGGATATATTTATGGATAGAAGAATCTTATACACCAAGATAGGTGAGAATGAAATCATCATCTTGACACCAAATGGTATTAATGTGATCCAAAATTTAGAAGTTTTGGTTGATAAATATTTCAAGAACACAAAAAAATAACATAGTAACAATGAATTCTCTGAGAATCGATGTTTTATTACTCAAGATCATAATACAACTATATGCTTATCTCTAGGAAAATATGTCTAATTTCCATTTCAAGCTAAATATTTATTTATATACATTTTGAAAGTATGGAGAGGATGTGTAAGGTCACCAATCTCAAGGAAGATGAACTGGTTTGACTTCCATGATTGAAAACAATATAGAATTCAAGGAATTACTATTTTTAGAAACTCACTATTTTTAGAATGCACTATTAAAATTGAAATTTGGGGCACTTTCATTGGGTTTTTTTAGGGTCAAAATACATTGAGTGTCTCTCTATGCAATCTAGCCATGTTTTCCTTGTTCTTAGCTTTCCAACGGTTCAAATGGTGAGTCAATTGGAGCTATGGTGCAAAATTTATGACTCCCAGAAGTTCTGTCATCAATTAGGAGGGAACCATCACCCAAATTATCACCTAAATTATTGCCTAGATCATTCCCCCCTCCTTGAGAATAAATGGTACCCATTGCATCAATGTTCCTCATCAGGTGTGGTAGTTGTGTCTTGATTTGATTCTCTGTGAGCCACTCACCTTGGTGGCTAAGCTGGCCCCTTTTCACCACCCGATAAAGCAAAATATAGAATCTTCTTATTTTCTTCATCCATGTGTCCACAATCTGATCCTTCTCCATTAGAGTAAAACTATATGGATCAAGCTCATTAATGTATAGTTGTTTTGTTATGACTAAAGTGTCTAATATAGGTGGATGATATGGTTTGAGGAGCTCCATGTTGAATATTAGATGCAAACCAAGGTAGGCTGGTAGGTTCAACTCAAAAGAAATCTCTCCAACTTTTCTAGTGATGGTGTAGGGACCATATTGTAGAGGCCAAAATTTTCTATGTGGGCCTGTAATTCATTCCTTCTAAAGCCAAAACCAAACCTTGTCACCCACAATAAAATGATGTGTAATGCTATGTTTGTCATGGCATTGCTTATAATTATAATTCATCTTCTCTAAGATGTCATGAACTTGCTACTGGAAGTGTTGCATTTGTTCAATGAACTTTGTTTCTTTTGCTGCCTCAGATCTTTCATGAGGTGTGTATTCCATGGTGGAAAATGGAACATCTATATCAATTGGTGCCATGGGTTGGAACCTGAAACATACTTGGAATGGACTATGCTTGGTCAAGCTATGTAGGGCTTGATTGTATCCATGTTGTATGAAAAGAAGCCCCTCATCCCATGTGCATGGATGTTTGGAGTGATACATCTAAGTCATGTGAACAATCAAGCAGTTCACCACCTCCATCTGACCATCAATTTGTGGATGGAAGGTTGTGGACTTCATAAACTTGGTATCCATCATCTTATATAAAGTGGACCAGAAGATGCTTAAGAACTTGCTCTATCAATATGAGATAATGGACTTGGGGAGACCAAAATGGAGCCATACATGACTAAAATGTAGTTGAGTAGTTTCTTCAGTAGATATATTTTTCTTACAAGTAATCATGATAGCCATTTTTGAAAAATGATCAACTACAACAAAAATATAGTCCTTGCCATGTTTTAAAGTGGGAAAACTTGAAAGAAAATCCATTGAGACAGATTCCCAAGGCCTGGTTGGTTCTAGGAATGGTGTGTACAGTCCTTGCTTCTTATTTGTTGGCTTGGCTATCATACATGGGGTGGAAGATTTGAGATACCTTTCCACATCCTTTCACATATGGGGATAGTAGAAGTGTTTTTGAAGAAATGCCAATGTCTTTTCTACACTAAAGTGTCCAACTATCCTACTAAAATGTGCTTCCCATATCATCTTTTGTTGCTCTATAGCTAGGACATAAATGTGTCTCATATGATAGAGGACCTTATCTTGCAAATAGAAATCAAAAACATGTTTACCTTTTTGAGGCACCTGATATGTATCTAAAAAGGCAAGATTTGCTTCATATAGAGAACCCCAAGTGGCAGTCTCATGTTCACACAGGTCAAGAACTATTGTGAGTGCAATAATTGGTGGGTAGCTCAGACAATCTGCAACTATATTTGAGCTCCCATTTTTGTGTTTGATTATTAGATGGAATTGTTGAAGATATGTGGCCCACTTTTGGTGCCTCTCATTTCATAGTTTGCTCTGTGTCTGGATGAATTCCAATGGTGTATGATCAGTGTGGATGAATATCTCTTTAGCCAAGATGTAGTGTTTCCATTATTTGTAGGCTTACATAATGGCATAGAGATCCTTATCATATGTCAGATATTTCCTAACTATATTAGTGAAAGTTTCACTATGATATGAAATAGGATGGCCATGTTGCATGATGACAACTCCCATAGCATATTTAGATGCATATATCATCAACTCAAAAGGTTGATGCAAATATGGCAAAGCAAGAATAGGGGCTGAGAAAAGTCTATTCTTCAAATTCTACAATTCCCTTTATTGTATTTCACCCCACTAAAATGTAGCTTTAGCTCCTCCTTTAGTCACTTGGGTTAGTGGCCAAGCAACATGTGAAAATCCAAGAACAAACCTATGATAAAAATTTGTAAGACCCAAGAAGCTATGAAGTTCTATTAGGGTCCTTGGTGTAGGCCATTCTTGAATAAGATAAATATTTTTTGGATCAACATAGACCCCTTATTCATTCAAAATGTACCTAAGGTACTAAATTTTTATCATCCTAAATGTGCATTTATCAATATTTGCATAGAACTTGTGCTCTCAAAATTTTTGAAGCACCTTACAAACATGTTACAGATGTTCCTCCCATGTTCTACTATAGATGAGTATGTCATCTAGGTAGATAACCATGAATGAGTTGGTGAAGGGTTTTAGGATGTCATCCATCATCCTCATGAAGGTTGTAGGTGTGTTAGTTAAGCCAAAAGGAATAACCAACCATTTGAATAAACCCTTCTTAGATTTGAATATAATATTCCAAAAATCAGTGGGGTCAGTGGGAATTTGGTGACAGCTAGATTTGATATCAAATTTGGTGAAGAACTTCACACCATGGAGTTGGTCTAGTAGGTCATCAATCCTAGGGAGAGGGTACCAATTCTTCACAGTGATTTTATTCAGGGCATGATAGTCAATGCAAAGCCTCCATGTTCCATCTTTCTTTGGGACCAAGACAATTAGGCTACCAAAAGGTGAAGAGGTTGGCCTAATGTGACCCTTTTGGATCAATTCTTGAATCTATCTTTTTATCGCATCATTCTCTAAAACTAATCTATGATACACAAGATAGTTAGGCAAAGGTGACCCTAGGATCAAATTGATAGAATGTTTTACCTAGCAATGCAATGGAACTCCTGTGGGTGACTTGAATAAGTCATCATATTCTCCTATGATTTGTCCCATCTACTTTTGTTGTTGTGTTGATTGTGTAGTCAAGACTACAACATTAGCCTTCTTAGATTTGTATGGTTTAAACACCATGAGAATAAATTGATTGGTCTTTTCCACCAATCTCCTACATTGTTTGGCACTAATCAGGGTGATAGATGTGGGAGGTGGTACCTCTAGTACCCTATAGAACCATGTTATAAGAGTGAGGGTGATTCTTCAGGTTCATGATTCATAGATGCCATGTCGATCATACATGAATGGCTATCCAAAGAGCACATCACAAACATCTAGATTGACCACATCACACAAGACTTCATCTTGGAAAGGTTTTATTGCATATGAAATAAGACACTAATATGTGACATAGAGGTCTCTCACTAGGCTCAACCATCCAATACTATATGGATTTGGGTGAGGCTTCATGGATAGATCTGAAATTTTCACAACTTTAGTAGAGATTAAATTTTTTTGACTCTCACTATCAAGAATGAAATGCAGAGGCTTACCTTTTACCCATAATTTGGAGTGGAATAATCTTTCCTTATCATCTAGCCTTTCCTCATTGGTCTATGATGAAGTGATGATGGTTCTAGGCTCATCATCTAAAATCTCTTCTTCATCATCTTCAATCATAGGCTGTGTATGAGATAGAGTAGTAGATGTTGAGTATTGTGACTCAAAAAGTAGTGACTTGATGGGTTGACATTCTTCTTTGGAGTGAGTTTTAGTTTTGTGGTAATCACACTATTTTCTAGCCTTCCACTTTTGGGGTTTTTTTATCTTGAAACTCCTTTTGCTTCTAATTTTGGCCTCATGTTTGACCTTCCTTATCACTTTTCCATTTTGAGGGTTGAATCTTCATATTCTTTCTACCATGCTTCTGCTCAATCTTCACTGTGAACTTATATGCCTCACCAAGGGTTTCCAAATTAAAGAGTTACATTTACCCTCATATGTACCATTATAGTCCACCATGATATTTGAGAGTCTTGTGTTTCTCACTTTCTTGGATGCCCAATCTTGTAGACAAAGAATGATTTTTTTTTGTGTAATCTTGAATAGATTGGTCCTTCCCTTGGTGAAGTTATTTCCACTATATGTATAGATCATCATATGCTCCAATGGGATAGTATTCTTCCTTTACCGCTTCCATGAAATCATCCTAGGTAGGTTCCACTTCAGGGCTAATGTCATCTATACTAAACCTCTTTTTGTACACTTCACACCAATTTTTCATGGGCAATGATGCTTTTAATAGAGCACAAGTGATCTTTTCTCCATCGATGAAATTATTTATAGAGAAGTAGGAAGATAATTGATCCAACCAATTTTCTACTACATTAATATTTTTTTTTTTGCAAATGTAGGAATATCAAAATTTACCTAAACCTTGAAGGGTGTTGGGGCACTGAAAGGATGGTCCATAGATGAGGAGCCAAGAAGTGCAAATGAGGAGCCAAAATTTCCCATCAAGAGTTATTGGAGAATTTGGGAAAATTATTGAAGTATCCATGCCTTTACTATTGGAGGGATTCATTCACCATTTCCTTTAAAGGATTATATGTCTCGATATCTTCCACCATTTTAAGTCATTTGGAGTGAATAGGTGGATAGTTTGGAAGCTCTATTGTTTACCACCCAAGCTTCTTATAGCCTGACCTCATCTTCAGGATCATACACTCTCAAGACAAACCAATCTGATACCACTAATCCAAAACTCAAAAGTTTTGGTTGAAAAATATTTTAAGAACACAAAAAATAACACAGTAATAATGAATTCTTTAAGAAGAGATGTTTTATTACTCAAGATCGTAATACAACTATATGCTTATCTCTGGGAAGAGATATCTGATTTCCATTTTGGGTTACATCTTTATTTATACAAATTTTAAAGGTAGGGGGAGGATGTGGAAGGTCACAAATATCAAGGGAGATGAATTGGTTTGAATTACATGATTTATAACAACACAAAATTTGAGGAATTACTATTTCTAGAAACTTACTATTTTTAGATTGCACTACTAAAATTGAAATTTGGGGCACTTACATTGGGTTTTTTGGGGATAAAATCCATTGATCAGATCTCAATGCCATCTCACCACATTCTCCTCATTCTTATATTTCCAAAGGTTCAAACAATGAGTCAATTAGAGCTATAGTGCAAAAGTTATGACTCCTGAAAGTTCCATCATCAATTAGGGTAGAACTGTCACCCAAATTATCGCCTGAATTATTGCCTAGATCATAGTAATAGGAAAGTCATCCCATATCATCTTAGAATGAGTTAGAAGAATGGTTACATTCACCCCATCCATTTGATAAGTTATGGGTCTAAGGCTAATCATGTTGATGAAAAAAAAGTTAGGGGGGATGATATTAGAATCCTTAGTTGTCGATGGTGGAATAGAAGGTAAGGATGGGATTTCCTCATCAATGATGGTAATGGGAGGTGGGTTGGTTTGTTTTATAGGTGGTGTGAATCTAAGGCCATGATTCTCATGAGGTTTTTATGTCTTAATTTGAAGTAACTCATGTGACCCATGTTCATACCAGCCTAGACTGAATCCCTTCTAAGCACACCTATATAGATATGTCTTGGTCAAATTTGGTTTATCTAGATAGGAAAAATTGGAGGTGAATGGTCAAGGTGAAAAAGAGGTGGTAAAAGTGTTAAGAGGTTTATCAAGTCTCCCATAGATGAAATTGGTTTGACAAGTTGAGGGCCTGAAAGGAATAATAACTCCTATATTGGGGTCATAACAGGGTTGTTATTCAAGATTCCCATACTTTTGAGGAGTAGGAAGAGTGTCAAGGGTCAAAAGGAGATAATCCCCCAATGAAAGACATTGGAAGGTTAATTTCAAAGAGTCCATTAGGGGATTTGGGTGGAAGAGATGGATGAACTGGTAGATGATTCATTGGTAGAAGAAGATGGGACTTCATATTTTATTGATGAAGGCTAATTGGATGTAGGAAGGAAAATGTCATTAGGTTGATACATCATGTTGCATGATGTAAAAGGACATAGGTTAGATTAGATGCTAATGAATTGAATTTCATGTCTAAATTTGATGCATTAGTGTAGGGTGGATAACACACATCCCATAGAAAGAATCTAAGGGCATCCCAATAAAACACTATACTAAAACTCACCTTTTACTATGTAGAAGAGCTCAGGAAGCATGCACGGTCCTAGGTGAATGTGAAGGACAATAGTTCTTAAAGTTGTGGCTATGGTATAATTGAATTATTAGAGTACCAATAATGTTTTCAACATAATGTTTTTAGGTAATTTGAGTTGGTTATACACATGGGAGGAGATAATGTTGATGCTAGCTCCCCCATTAATCATAACTATCTTGATGCAAATTTGGTTTATATATATGGTAATGAAGAAGGGAGGATCTGGATCATCTAGATGGATGGAGGGTATTTTTTAATCCTTGAAGGTAAAAATATTGGAAATTTAAAGAGCTCTGACAAAGGCTACTAGAGGTTGTGGGTCTTCTAGTTGAACTTTGATGGATTAAAAAATATCTATCATTACTTGGTGGTGGTGGGTTGAGGTATTGATGAGTTCATACAAACTCATCTTTATTGATGTTTGGTGAAGCTATTTTAGAACTACCCATTGGATTGATTTAGATGGATTAGATTGAGGGGGACCTAAGATGGACACCTTGGGTTCGGTTAGAGGTAAAGGTGCTTGGTTTTGGTTGGGTGATTGGGTAGCAGAAGAGGGATATGTCCATGGAATAGACACCTTTGCCTTTCCCTTTCCCTTATCCTTTAATAGAGCCTATGATCATGTGACCACATGGATGGTATGGATTTGGGGAGGAGTTAGGCTAGAGGATTGATTTGGTTCCTCTTCACTCTGAGGTGAGAGTGGAGGAGTAGGTAATTTTTTTTCAATGGCTCTTGGTTCTTGGATCAGTGGTGGGATCATAAGAGGCTCATTTGATAATAAGTCATCTTCATGATGTAGTCAATGGATTAACACTTGGAGAGCTTTATATTTATTTGTATCATTCCTAGGTGTCTTATGGTATGAGCATACTAATTTATCATTATACAAACATGGCTTTGGACCATGTGGGTCAAATGGTCTGATAGGGGAAAGGTTAATAAAGATGCTTGAAACAACCTTTACAAGAAGGTTGAGTAAGACTCGGGCAAAGGTGGTAAAAGCATGAATGTCTTAGGTTTGGAAGTTGAGGTGGAAGGAATTTTAGGAATAGGTTTGATGGTAAGAGATTTAGGTGGAAGAACGTTCTTAGTGGATGGTTTTGGTATGAATTACTTGGGGGTGAAATGTGTTGGAGTGGATGCTTGAGAAGTAGGTGGTTTGGTTACATAAGGTTTGGTAAAAATAGGTGAGGATGAAAGTAGGATTGATGGTGTCACCAAAAGTGGTGGTTGGGTTTGGGTTTTGTCTAGGATGGTTGGTTTCCTTATTAAGGTATAAGAGTGAGGTCCCAAAATAGAAGGCAAAGTGGAAAGGGGAGGTAGAGTTTTGGTTTGTGGAATTTTAGGTGGTTTTACCTTCTTTGTTGGCTTGATTTGGGGTTTATTTGATAGGTTTGGTGAAGTTAATTCTAATTTCAATGAGGGGTGAGTAAGGTCTTGAATAGGGAATATGCTAAGGTTTTTGGTGGGATTGGTTGGAGTGGTAGAAGGTGACTTGGTTATTTTAGGTAGAGTTGGCTCAGATAGTTTAAGTAAAATTTGATTGATAGAGGTTTCTAATGGCTCAGTTGTGGTGATATTGGGTTTAATAGTGGAGACAAAAGATAGGTATGACAGTGGCATGGTTTGAGGTTCTTACTTGTTTAGGTAAGGAAGGTCAAGATGGTGCTAAAATGTGTCATGATCTACATTGGGTTGGGATAAGTACTCCAACTTTTGAACTAGTCTAGAAAAAGGATTATAGACAAGTTTAATCCCTTTAATACTAAGCTCAAAGGTCAAACCCTAGGGTGGAGGGAGAGAAGTGGTTACCTAGTCCTTTTCTTCAATCAAAGGCTCTAAGGTTTAAGAATATGAATCTCATATGGGAGAGGTAGGTAGGGTGATCTCTTCATTAGGGATGCTTTCCAAAGGAAGGGTGGATTGTTGTATGATGGAGGAGAAGGATATGGTGTTAATGACTACCTATTTTGGTATGTCTTCCAAAAGAGAGGTGGGCAACTCAAATACCTCAATGAGTGGAGAAAGTGGAGGGGTTGGGATAAGTACTCCAAGTTTTGAACTAGTCTAAAAAAAGTCTTATAGATGGATTTGATCCCTTTAATACTAAGCTCAAAGGTCAAACCCTAGGGTGGAGAGAGAGAAGTGGTTACCTAGTCCTTTTCTTCAATCAAAGGCTCTAAGGTTTAAGAATATGAATCTCATATGGGAGAGGTAAGTAGGGTGATCTCTTCATTAGGGATGCTTTCCAAAGGAAGGGTGGATTTTTGTATGATGGAAGAGAAGGATATGGTATTAATGGCTACCTCTTTTGTTATGTCTTCCAAAAGAGAGGTGGGTGAATCAAATACCTCAATGAGTGGAGAAAGTGGAGGGTTTATTTCCTTGGTCTCATTTTCCAAAGGAACAGAGAGTCACTCCACTACCTCAATAAGTGGAGGGGAAGGAAAGGTAGTTTCATCAATGGTTTCCTTAGCAATGAGTTAACTAAGAACTATGTTAATGGCATGGACTTTGTGATTGTGAGAGGATTATGATCTATTGTTTTCATTATTTATGGAAGGGGTATGGCTAAGAAATGGATAGCTAAAGATTTCAAGTGATTGATTTGGGGGTACATTGGGGTTATCTAACACAAGTTCCCCCTTGTCGATGAGATTTTAGATGATGTTTTAGAAGGTATTACATGTACTAATGTCATGTCTAATAACCTAGCGGAAGGCACATAATTTGTTCTCCTTATACCAACAAGGTATATGATGAGAGGAATCAAATTTCTATGGGGGTTTGATTAGTGGAATTTGTATGATGTTTGATTTCAACAACTTTTCTAAGACTGAAGCATATGAATCCCCTCGTAGAGTAAATTTATTTTGGTTGTTATAGTTTGAGTTCCTAGTGTTCTGATTAGAGGAATTGGGGGAGTTAGGTTGGTTAACAACTAGTGGAGGGGTGGTTTTAAGGACAATTGCATTCATGGTTCCCTTATTTTTGGAGTTAGTGTTGGTTTAATTGTTAGGTTTAGAGGAGGGAGTCTCATTTGATTTGAAGGTTGAATTATTATTTCTCAATTTCAATTTCACCTCATTAATGGTTCTATTCTCTAATTTTTGTGCCATGGTAAAATCCACATCAAAGGTCTTGAAAGTCTAAACCTACAAAGTGGAGGAAATGTGTTTAGCATAACCCTGAGCAAAATGTTTAATTAGATCATGTTGAGTCAACAAAAAAGAGAGTTTATTTATAGAGCTTCTCTAATGGGCTAAGAAATTGGCTATGGGTTCATCATCAAATTGCTGAATGGAGTAGAGATTAGTGATGGAAATTTTCTTAGAGATGTTTATGGAAAAGTGATCTAAGAAAGTATAAACTAGTTGGGCAAAAGTAAAGAGGGAGTGCTTTGTAATAACACTATACCAATCTAGTGTCAGACTTGATAGAGATATGGGGAAGGTGTGAATAAGGAGAGCATCATCATAGGAAATAAAATAGCAAGAATGCCTAAGTGCTCTTAGATGTTGTTGAGGGTCTTCCTTTATCTAAAATTTTGAAAATTTCAAAAGTTCCCATTGAGGAGGATAAGGTTGAATGGGGATATATGGATGAATTGGTTCATTGCAGGCTTGGTCATAAGATAAGAGGTTATGGGCACTAGTGATAAATGAATCCAAAATAGTCATTTTCCCATTAATAGTTGTAGGGTAGATTATGTTGGGTTTGGTTAGGTGCAACATATGGGTAACTTATGGGGGGTTGAGAAGCTGTCACATATTGGTATATGGACATGAATGGTTAGGATGATGTCATATATGAATACATGGAAAGAGGTGGTTGGGTAGAAGGTAGAGGCATATACCCTTATGGGTTAGGGATGTATCTTAGGTTTGGTGCAATGGGTACCTATTGGGAGACTGGTGTAGGTTAGGTTCGAGGTATGGTTGGGTTGGTAGAAAAAGGATAGGTGGTAACTTTGGTATTGATGAATGGAAGGGTAGAAGGTATGGGGACCACCAAACTTTAGAATAAAATAGAGGTAGGTGGATTAGGAATAAGAAGAAGGGTAGTGACACTAGTAGATGGTACTCCCATGGTAAGTGGAGTATCAGTTCCCAAAGGTTGGGTTGCTCCTATACTAGAAGGGTTATTAGTTGGGGTAGAAGGTGTTTGGGTGTTGGTTGGTTAGATGGATTGGTTTTAGATGGTGGTATTGGTGGGGTCATTAGTAGAAGAAGATACTTGGGTGACTAAGGGTTAGGTGGAAATGGTGGTAATAAAAGTGTTACCTATAAGGTGGGATAACATACCATAAGGTGGGTTAACAGGCAGAACCAAAGTAGGGGTATGATGAGATATGGTATTAAGGTAATGTTGGAGGGATATGAGGTTGTTATATAGAAAGGTGGCAAAATCCACATCACCTTGGACAACCATCTGAGGTATTTTGGGACTTCTCAAAATATGGGGAGAACTATCTGCATCTAAGATGTACTCCATGGATGAGGGAGAAGAGGAAGATGGATTATTAGGAGGTGGATCCTAATTTGCTTGGTTTATTAGTTATTGCCTAATTAAAACCATGCATATAAGGAAAGGAGGAAGATACAAAAAATTTCACAACTCAAAAAAAGAGAAAATAAGAAAAAGTCTAGGAAATAAAACACACACTAAAGAATGTTAATTCCTAAGGTTCTTTTTAGTCTCTTTTATGGCTTATGCCTTAAGCTTTAAGAATTGTGTGACTCAACTTGGCTTGTAGAGAGAGAACTAGAAAATAAGTCTATGGTTGGTTTTAGGTTATGTTTATGCTCTTAAGATCTGTACTAGAACTTGGTATATGGCTTGATATTGGGGCCTACCCCAATAAAAAATGTGGTACGTGGATTGATATTGGGGCTTACCCCCTAACTTCACACACTATAGTGATAAGGGTGTCAGGTGATTAACTAAAATATATCAAGTTTCTAGAGATTATACTTAGCTAACATACTGAGTTGGTTCTCCCCTTGGTGGTGAAATCCAAGTAGGCTAGTTAAGAAAGGTTTTTTGTAGGTGATGAAATCCTAGTCAGGCCTTATGTCAATATTTTTATGCTTGATTAGGTATAAGTGGTTTGGTCTTAAGTGTGTGATAAGTGTGAATATATGATTAATTAAGCTATGTGAGCTTAAAAAAGAAAGAAAATAATGTATTTAGTCAATTTAATCCTAAAATGAAAATTTGATTTTATTGTATGTGTTGTTCCCAAAACCAATCACTTGTTTTTGTGGACAACATATTGACCATTTTGGTCCTATAGGCCAAAAATTGTCTCCTTTCTTAAAAATGTTCTGAGCAGTCAAGTTATTCAATTGCACAAGCCTTTTTGACTAAGGAAATTATAGGTTCAAAAGGTGGATTTTTGCAAGGAGAAATTACAAAATACTTGAAGGCATTTCCTAAAAAAATGATAAGGATGGTTCAACACTGAGGTTTAATGATATATGGTTTAAATGGTGGGCTTCAATGATTTGAAATAAATGCCACCGAACGATTGAACCATTAAACTCCACTTCAAAATAGTTCAAAGGTTCAAGTGGAAGGATCCAGTGAGAGGTTCAAATAGTTGGTTCAAATGATACAAATTGAATTCATAAGAAGACTGAGTGAACATGACTCTTTATAAAGCATAAAATATTGAACCGTTGAACCATTGAACCAGTGAACTCTAAAAAGATGGTTCAAGGTTCAAAATGGTTCAAGTGACTGGTGACATCCCCATGGATGTCAAATTTAGGATAACAGAATAACCATTGATTTTCAAATAATGCAGACCCAAGGACAAATTCAATAATCTCCTGAGAAAAGAGCTGAAGAATCCAACAAAAGGTGAGAAGATAGCCTTGAGAGCTCAGATCACCAGGAAGAGATAAAATATAGCAAGGAAAGAGGGAATCAAATAGAGAATCTAGAAGCATTGGCATAAGAGTTATTCCAGTGGGCAGAAGAATTATTCAATGACATGGCCTATTTTTCTTCATTTGAGTAAAGATAAGTGGATAGTCATGTAAGTATCATAAAGAGGAACAACCTTGCCTTTCAGAAGATCAGGCAACCCATGCTTTAGAGAAGACATTTGATATGAGTTAAATTCCAAAGTCAGGACTGGTAACCTGTTCCAGCATGGCCCCTACATAGAACTTCCTCTTTCCAATGCATTCAATGTAGCATGGGCCATTTTGTGAAGACAAGTGCCAAAGTCTTTCTTTGGATGCTATATATTGTAATCTCTCATTTTAGATAAGTGAGATCTCTCAGTTATTAGAAGCAAAAACTATGCCTAAATAAAAAGGCATTTTTGAGACTTTGAGCTCTAATTGTTAATCATATTTTATCAGGTGAATGAGATAGCAAGTGACCTTTCAAACTTTGTGTTGAAATAACTTGTATTCTGTAGGAAATTGTTCTTATGTCTATTTCCTAAATACAATCTTATCTATATAATCAAATAAGTAGAGCAAGTAAAAATAATCCTGGAAGATATCTTGAAGCTAATTGTGGAGACTTTGTGCTACCATAATTATCTTTAGCTTGTGTGTTTTGCATTTCAACACAAAGGATATTGGAAAGGGTTTGAACTAATTTTATCCTTTATGATCATATACTCTATTGTAGTTTTTGGTGGAGACTTTGGGCTACACTTCATTCTACTATCATATTATTCCTAAATCAGTAAGAGAAGCAATGAAAGACTATGTGCTTTCATGGGTTTTTTGTGGATCCAATTACTACCCAAGAAGTTTTTCTATTGTTTACAGAACATCATTTCTAAAAGAAGAGAATTGCTTTTAGTTATTACACAAGAATTTTTCTTTACCTTGTGAACATCATCTCTGAAAAAAGAGAGATGGATGGTATGATCTCACCCTTGAGTCTATTTTTAGTTTATATTGTATATTATAGTTTATAGGGAGCCTCTCCTTGCTGAGAGGAAATATTTATCTCATTATGCTATGGTTAATATACCCATTTTGCCTTCAGTTAGTTGATGACAAAATATTCACCCAATAGTTTTTTAGTGACTCCACTAGGGAAGAACACACAATTTGAAGCCTTAAGCTTCAAATTGAAGCATTTCCATTTCTTTTCCATTCTATACTCTAGTAGATCCACTATATACACAAAGTTAGAGAGCTCAAGGTATTGTTGATCCTGTATTCAAGTTTGTGCAGAAAAATCATTTTGATCTTTCTCTTCCATGAGCTCACCTCTAGCAAACCAAGAGTTTTCCTCCTACTAATGTCAAGTCTCCAATACCAGGTGAAGCTTCTCTTTCCTCTGTTAGCAGAGCTTTGTCTATACATACTCCACAATGGTTTGTTATTCCTCCATTTAATCATCATCTCATGGCAGTCCAAGGCCCTTGAGGTAACACCTTTAGCTGCCTAAATCTAACCCTACCTTTACATGAACTACCTCATAGTTCAAGAAAGAATTTTCCCAAGTTTTATAGTGATATAAAAGTTCATCTTGATGAGCATATTATAGCTTTTTACATAGCTTGTGGTGTGATAGGCATTGAATATGAAGATATAGCGATAATATTGTTCATAGAAACATTGCAAGGTGCTGCCATAGATTGGTTTTATCATCTTTAAGTTTAGACTATAACTGACTGGAACACTCTCAAGGCTAAGTTTGAGGCTAGGTTCAAACCTGCAAAATATGCACATGCCTTGTTGGCTCAGCTTATGCAAATGAAGGAGCCTCATGAGCCTATGCGAGACTTCATTGATAAATTTGATAAGATGAGGAATATGATTCCTACAATTGCTCAGCCAATGCCAAAAAATCTTAAGTTCTTCTTCATCAATTCTTAACTTCTTGAAGTGAGTCTTTTGTTGAGGTAGGCTGGCCATATAGATCTTTCTATAGCTCAAATTTTGGATACCAAGGTCGAAGATGATCTTATCCTTACAGGTAAGATAAGAAGAGATCGTAAAAAAAATAAATTTTCTTCACCTGCTAAAAATTCTTCTACAAGCACCACTGATCCTATGGTGTAAAAGTTAGCAAATGAGTTGTTAGCTATGAAAAGGCAAATATCCCAAGGAATGTCTGCTCCTCCTTCTTATCAAGATATACCAAGGAAGATATTCCCTAACCATTTATATCAAAGAAATGCTATTAAGAACCAAGGGCAACCCAATCACCTTCCTCTTGCACAGGGGAAGCTTGCCATTAAAGTAGCGTCAGCTAACTCAGTAGTTGGTTATCATGAAGCTAAACATGATTTCTCTTTCCAACCTAAGTTGGACCAAGAAGATGATGCTAATCTCTTTATAGAAGGAGAAGAATAATTAGTTGACGACTCTAACATTGGTTTTTTGAATTACCAAGATGAAGCTAGAATAAAGGGAGAAGTGTTTGATGGATCATATGTTATTTTTACTAGGTCCTAGAACTAGTCAACTGAACCAGCTAATAAGGGACAAGTAGGAGAAGAACCTCAGCTAGTAATTTCAATTACTAAATGGGAACTTCACTACCTTTCCAATCAAAGGACCCAGTGATCAGTAAGAAAGTAAGAACCTCAAACCATCCTGTACCTTCTGCTTCTATTCCTTAGACTAGTGCCACACCCAATAAAAATTAGGATGATGTACTTCCTTCCTTTGTTTCTAGTTCATTTCAATTATTTGATATAATTGATCATGCTATAAAGACTAAGATTTAAATGACTAAAGTTGAGTACTTGTGAGCCAATCCTGAACAATTTGATAGGTTAGCTGAATACATAAAAAATAAAACCATCCTTATAAGATAAGACTTTCTAAAGGTGACTCATAATTCCTTGAAGAACCAATCCACCCAAAATAATATTTATTGTTACTCCTCTTGTTGCCCCTAAAAAAATACAACCTTTTTATGTTTCTTTGTTAATAAATGGTCATAAGTTGAGCAATTGTATAATAGACTCTAGAGCTTCTGATAATGTTATGCCTGCCAAGGTAGCAGATTCTCTTGGTCTTACCTTAACTAAGACTTTTGGGAGATGCTTCTCCATGGAAAACAAGCAAGCACCACTCCTAGGTTAAATCAAAGATGCCCAATTTGCATTCGTAGCTTTTCCAGATAAAAAGATTAAAATGACAGTCTTGGTGGCCAATGTTCTAGCTTCCTATGGCATTTTACTTAGACATAATTTTTGCAAGGACATAGGTGGAGAGTTGAATATGGATCTGTCTGAAACAAGAATACCTATTAAATTTGTCATGAAAAAATTGCTTCTTGAGAAAGAGTCAAAATATATGATCACCCAAACATTAGATCTCGAAGCTCAAATTTTATTTGAATCATCGGGAATGGGTAACTATTTCCTGACCACTAAAGATGTTATTAGCTCATCAGATGAAGGTTCATTAGGTGACAAATTAGAAAATTCAGATAGAAAATTAGAAGAATTATTAAGGCAAAGTTCAGGAAAAAAAGAATCTTCCCTCACTAGCAAAGAGAAATCTTTGAGAAGATCAAATTCTAATAATGTTTGGATTTTATAATTTGAAGGCAGTTGCTCTTCTGCCAGGTCTAGAGTTGGAATTGTTTTGATATCCCCTCAAAGAGATTTTTTTCCTTATTCATATAAGTTATAGTTCAATAATACCAACAACACTACCGAGTATGAATATTTGTTGCTTGAATTGAAAGCTACTCATGCTAAAGGTATTAAGATTCTTCATGTTTAGGGAGATACTGAACTGGTGGTTTGTCAGGTAAGGAATCTACACCAAAACAAAAATGAAAGATTATGACATTATCACAATCTTATATGGGATTACGTTGAATGTTTTGATTCTTTCAATATTTATATTGTGCTGAGAGAATTCAATTACTGTTTAAATTCATTGGGTATCTTCACAACCCTCATGGTTCCCCACAAGGATTTCAAAGGGAATAAGTACACTATTGAGCTGGTCTTTCGATCAAGTGTACCTAATAATTCCAATCATTGGTAGGTGTTTAATGATGACAATCAAATCATTGTTTTTTTAGAAAAGCTAAATTTTTTTTGAGGGGATTTATTTTGAAGGTAGTGAATCTCTACAATGGGAATCAGTTTCCAAAATAGATTCAAAAACTGGTGAAGAGTTTCTTCAACTCAAGGGGAATAAAATTCCAAAAGGTTTGGTTTCTCTTGAAAAGTTATTTGATAAGTATGATAGGTATGTCAAGTAGAAACAAATGGATTCAAGCTCCTCCAAGGAGTTTGATCAAATAAATTTGAGTATGGAAGAAAATCCCAAAATGGTCAACATTGGGAATTATTGCACTTCTGATGAAAAGCTCAAATTCATTGCTCTTCTTCATCATTACATTGATGTTTTGGCATATTTTTATGATGATTTGAAATCTCTCAGGCTTGAAGAAATTTGGCATGAAATTCCTCTTAAAGTTAGGTCATTACCTCACAAGCAGAAGCAAAGGAAATACAACCCCAAAACATCAGGTACTATCCTTTCTGAGATCCAGAAGATGCTAAATGCAAAAATTATTTTTCCAATTCATCATTCCACCTGGATTGCGAACATAGTTTTGATGAGAAAAAAGAATGGAGAAATTCATATCTATGTTGATCTTAGAAACTTAAATCAATCTTCTCTAAAGGATAACTACCCCTTACCTATCATAGAGCAAGTGTTGTAAACAGTGACTGGTTCAGTAATGTTATCAATATTAGATTATTTTTCTGGGTATAATCAAGTGGAAGTCAATGAAGCAAACCAACATAAAACTAATTTCACTACATCGTGGGGCACTTTTGCATATCACAAAATGCATTTTGGTTTGATCAATGCTGGTGCCACCTTCTAGAGAGCAATGGATTTTGCCTTCAGAGATGAAATAGGAAAGTTTATTGTGGTATATCTTGATGACTTGACCATTTTTTCCAAACATCATCCTGATCATGTGCATTATTTACAATAAGTGATGGAACACTATCGACAAAATGGTATTTCTCTTAATCCCAAGAAGTCAATTTTTGGGGTTACAGAAGGCAAACTTCTTGGTCATACTGTATCCCAAGAAGGCATAAAAATTGACTCAGAAAGAGTCAAATATATCCAAAATCTTACTCTTCCTACTAGTAAGACTATAGTTCACTCTTTCTTTAGAATTCTTTAGAAAGGTGAATTTTCTATGAAGATTCATTCTAGAATTCACAGAGAAGACTTGACACATTGTTGACATGATGAATGGTAAAGCTAATTTTCATTGGACTATAGAAGGCAAGTCAGCATTTGAAGATATCAAGAAAGCAATCACCCATGCCCCAATCTTGGTTTGTCCATATTATACCAAAGACTTCGTAGTATACAACTACACTTCTGAACATACACTTTGAGCCATTTTGGTCCAAAAAAAAGAAGCTGTGGAAGCTTCCATATCATTTATGAGTTATCCTCTCAAAGCTCATAATTGAAATATTTAAACATGGAGAAGCATGCTTATGCCATGGTTAAGGTAGTAAAGCATTTTAGATTCTATATCCTGAATTTACATATTGTTGTTCTAGTGCTTGATATAATAGTGAAGTCCATTCTGAATCAATAGGAGTTTGGTACTAAAAGGGGCAATTAGATTGCTAAAATTTATGAGTTTGATCTTGATATCAAGCCTACTAAGCTTGTGTGGATAAAATATCTCTGCCAATTAATTTTTGATAACATATCAAAGGAAACAAAACATGAAGAAACAGAGGTTGGAGACGTGCCTACAATTCTCTTTGTCATTACTACTGATGAGTGGTATTCCAATATTTCTCATTTTCTTACCTATGGTGAATGTCCCACCCATTTGTCCTACAAATAAAAAAGGAATGTTAAGTTGAAGGCTACTAACTATGTCTTGTGGGACAATGGTTTCTACAAAAGAAGTCTTGATGGGTAATTTCTTTATTGCATCGATAAGGTGAAACAAAGTAAACTATTGGAGTCCTTCCATAATTTTGATTATGGAGGACATTTTTTTGCACCAATAATGACTGATAATATTTTATGAGCTAGATACTATTGGCCTACACTATTTCGAGATGCGTACATTTGGGTACGTAGATGTGAGATGTGTCAACAGTTTGTTGGAAAACCTAAATTGACCACATTACCTCTCAAACTAGTGGTAATTGAAGAGCCTTTTCAACAATGGGGTATTGACTTCATTGGTGCCATGAACCCATCCTCAAGTGATAGACATGACTATGTTCTCACCAAGATAGACTATTTTACTAAGTGGGTGGAAGCCATTCCAACTAAGCATGCTACTTCAGAAGTGGTATGCAATTTATTTAAAGAAAATATTATTTCTTGATTTGGGGTCCCAACTAAGATTGTAACATATAATGATACTTGTTTCTATTCTCATGAGGTTACTAATTTTTGGTACAATTATTGGATTATTATTTCCCACTCCTCTAACTATTATCTGCAAGGAAATGGTCAAGCAGAATCAAGTAACAAGAATCTGGTTACCATTATCAGGAAACTGGTAGATGATAATCAGAGAACTTGGCATAAAGCATTATTTAATGCTTTGTAGGTAGATAGGATTACATCCAAGAGGGAAATAGGTATGTCACCATTTTATCTTCTATATGGTTTGAATGCAGAGATACCAATCACCCTAGAACTACCAGCACTAAAGTTGGCAAAGGTAGTCAAAGATCAAACTTTCAAAAATTCTATTGATAAAAGGATCATGTGCCTAACTGAACTATATGAGCAATGAACTATGGTAGTGGAACGTATCACTACACATCAAAATCAAGTAAAGAAACTCTTCGACAAGAGAGTAAGGATTCATGATTTTCAGATTGGAGATCAAGTCTTATTATGGGACAAAAGGAGAGAACCAAAAGGAATGCATGGAAAATTTGATTCCTTGTGGAGAGGTCCATTTACCATTCATCAGATCTATAGTAAAATTAGCTTATTACTAGAATATCAATATGGAACACCATTTTTATTGCCTTATGTTGGGTAACATCTGAAGCACTTCAATCCTTAAAGTATTAGATAAGTCCAGTTGTACATTTATATAGTCTTTATTTGTTTTGTGTTGTTCATTTGGTTTTTTTTGGTGATCTTTCTCTTTTTGGGTGGCTTGAATCCATGGCCCAATGGCATGGATGAAGGCACTTAGAGTCTAGATTCTACTCCCTTCGATCATTTCAAAATACAATTGATGGAAGTTCCCCAACTGGAGCCAGCTGTTGTTCCCAAAACTAGTCACTTGTTTTTGTGGACAACCTGTTGACCATTTTGGTCCTGTAGGCCAAAAATGGTCTCCTTATTTCTCAAAAATATTATGAGTAGTAAAGTTATTAAATTGCACAAGCCTTTTTGGATAAGGAAATCACATGTTCAAAAGGTGGATTTTCTCAAGGAGAAATTAGAAAACACTTGAAGGCATTTCCTAAAAAATTGATAAGGATGGTTCAACACTGAGGTTCAATGATATATGGTTCAAATGGTGGGGTTCAAGGATTTGAAATAAATGCCACCAAACCATTGAACCATTAAACCATTGAACTCTACTTCAAAATGGTTCAAATGTTCGAGTGGAAGGTTCTAGCAAAAGGTTTAAATAGTTGGTTCAAATGATACAAATTGAATTCATAAGAAGACTAAGCAAACATGACTCTTTGTAAAGCATAAAATATTGAACCATTGAACCATTGAAATGGTGAACTCTAAAAAGATGGTTCAAGGTTTAAAATGGCTCAAGTGACTGGTGACATCCTTATAAATGTCAAATTTAGGATAACATAATAACTGTTGATTTTAAAATAATGCATACCCAAGGACAAACTTAGAAATCCACTAAGAAAGGAGCCGAAGAAGCCTGCATAAGGTGAGAAGATAGCCTTGAGAGCTCAGATCACTAGGAAGAGACAAAATATAATAAATAAATAGGGAATCACATAGATAATCTAGAAGTGTTGGTGGAAGAGTTATTCCAATGGGTGGAACAGTCCACCAAGTGGATATCAGAGAGCGCAAACATTCAATGGTGCGGCCTATTTTTCTTCATTTGAGTAAAGATGAGTGGATAGTCATGTAAGTATCATAAATAGGAGTGGCCTTGCCTTTCAAAATATTAGGCAACCCATGCTTTAGAGAAGACATTTGATATGAGTTAAATGCCAAAGTCAGGACTGGTAACCTATTTCAGCATGGCCCCTGCACAGAACTTCCTCTTTCTAATGAATTCAATGCAACATGGGCCATTTTGTGAAAAAAAGTTCCAAAGTCTTTCTTTAGATGCTATATATTGTAATATCTCATTTCAAATAAGTGAGATCTCTCAGTTATTAGAAGCAAAAACTATGCCTAAATAAAAAGGCATTTTTGAGACTTTGAGCTCTAATTGTTAATCATATTTTATCAGGTGAATGAGATAGCAAGTGACCTTTCAAACTTTGTGTTGAAATAACTTGTGTTATGTAGGAAATTGTTAGTTGATGACAAAATATTCACCCAATAGTATGAGCAAAAAATAAGAAGAAGCACCTAGATGCAACTATGAACCCAAGAAAACTCGAGAGTCCCATTGGGTGTGCCAAAATGTTTCACATAAAATTTTCTTTATTTCTTTGAAGAAAGTTGTAAAACTTGAAAGAAGGGTGAGGTTAGTAGAACCTAGATCAGGTTTGCACTCCATGATCCAGATGGTTGTAGATAATCCTCTTTGGTTTGGAAGGAATGACCTGTAGATAAGAAATGACTAAAGAGATGGTTATTTAGTTAGATAGTAGGGTGGATTGCCTAGCAAGCTATATCCAAGACGCATAAGCTTACTTGGAGGTTATCAACTCACACTTTTAAACAATCAAGTTCTAAAATAAAAATAAAAATTCTTACATAGATAATAAAAGATATTGAAATATAATATAATAAGTACTTGAAAAGAGATGAATTTGACTAATTATAACAATAAATGTTTAGATATTAATGATAAGTAAATCATATGTGGTTTAAAAAATAAGGTGATATTCTGTGATCAAGGAAGAAGTCAAAAAGTGGGATTTGGTTGGGGTTTTATAGGTAGAATTAGCCTACAATTAGAATTAACACATAGTGACTATCAGTGGTTAGGTGACCATCAATACTTGGGTAACCGTTAGTGGTCATGGACAAACCATCGATAGTTACTATGGGTTTTGGTCTGGGTGGTTGTTGAGATAGAAACAAAATGACTAATTACTGAAAATATATACTTAACTCTTTTTCATGAATAATGTTGAGGTGAGTGGCTGAGAACCCATTAGGGAGCTTGAGGTATTTTTGGTAGAGTGTCAGTGTGTTGGTTGTGATTGATGAATTGTAATACTTTGAATCTCATACTTGGTTGCTATAAGAATACCTAAAAAAAAAGTTTTGATATGATAAACTCTAATAATTATTGATTTAATCCGATGCTTGATTGCCCCCTTTTCACCCCATCCTCCTCTCTTTTTATAGAAATAAGGGAGAGGCGAAATAATAAGTTCAAACAAGGTCTTAAAAAGTCATCTAATTTTAGTCTTAACGTGTATAATTATGTGAATGGTTAAGAATTAAAAATCAAGGTGGAGTTGACCTGGAGTTAACCTGTAAGGTAGTTAAAAGGTTAACTGTCAATGGTTGGGTCTAACCATTAGTGGTTAGGGGTCGACCATTAGTAGTCAATAGGTCAAAGGTAAAATGGTCAAAGTTAGTAATTTTGACTTAGGTTTGGTAATTGAGGGTTTTTAAGTGGTCCAAGGGTAGTCTAGGGGTTAGTTCAACATCTAGAACCATCATGTACAATTTTTTAGTGTCTATAATAATCATGAACATCTTGATAGATAAAAACATAATGATTTTACTAAAGGTGGTTATAGTTATTGGAGAGATAGTTTGTATCAAAACATAATTATTTACCCAAAGGTGGTTATAATCATTGGTACTACAGGTGGGATAATATGGAAAATTGCAAAAAGGGTTTACATACTGAATCCATACACAGAAAGTAAGAGTAAGCTACTATAAAGGAGAAAGTTGAATTTAGGAAACCTGCTAGTATGGATATGCTCATCCTAACTAGCAAGGATTAAAATTATATCATGATTTAATTACTCTATATTTGGGAATTGATGGGAATAGATTAGGAATTTTTTAGGTGCCAAGGAGAAGTAATGTGGCCTCATTGGTTGTCATATTTCTCAAGTTAATGTTTTTTATAACACATGATGATAGTGTTGTCACTTAAACTTTCACCTAATGAGGAGATGGGACAAAATTCTCATCATTCAAGTGAGAAAATGAAACCACCTCAAGAATGTGGGTATCCCTATTAGAAGGTGGATCTCTAGATTAGGGGCTAGCTGCCCTTGATGTATCACTAAAGCTCATATTCCTACTACTACCACTTGGGGGGATGAAAAGGGGGGGAATAAAATGAAAGTAAACATAGTATATAGGAGGTGCTATGCAAAAATATTTTATCTACTCATACCCTTAGCATGCCCTTAGAACTAAGGACAAGTTGCACATACACTTCATCTAATGTCAATCTTCCCTCTCACATCAATGCTTCAACATGGGGTTTTGGAGATAACATAGGCTAGGAGGAACTAAAAAATAGGAATTATAAGACACTCTATTAATCATCCTACTCACTACACCTGCAATCTAGTTTGACACTTCTTGCTGACTTACAAAGAGAGATTACAAACACACAAGGTACTAAGGAGAGTAACATGTGAAGGTAAACAAAACTTACACTTGCACAAGACTAACATCCATTGTGTGCACATAGTGAAATATTTTAATGAGGTAAAATAATTTTATTTATTGTTTCAAGGAAAAAATTTGTCAGGGATTCATTATACCTAGGCATAGAGATTCATACAATAGCCAAAAAGGTTCAATTTATAGAAGATATGGGAAGAAAGAGAGAAGGGGAGTCAAAGAGTCATAAAACACTTGTAAAAATTGAAAATATTAGTTACTTGTGCATATGAGAGAGAGAGTGGGGTTATCCATGCAGCCAAAGGAGTTAAAATTGTCATCTCCAATCATCCAAGACCTACAAAGTGGTCAAGAAACCCCTTTCCTTACATAGAAAACTACCAATCATGATTAGCCTTATAAAACTAACTTATCACTACAACTTATCAAGTTTGATGATAAGTTTAAGTGATAGGGGTTACTAAGAAGCCATAAACTTCATTGGATATGTTCTTGATCATTCCTATCATTTTGGCCATGCACTATCATCCTTGGTAGTCTCAAAATAGCTCCTTTCCATACACCTCTCACACTTGGCACTTAAAAACTCTTAAATTATATAATATGATCCATATAAAATATGGATGACATGTTTAAAGAGTTTTGATAACATAAATTTAATAAAATTAGCCTTAAAAGTATTTCCAAATTTAAATTCACCACTTTTCCTAAGTGTTCACTATCTGCCCACTAGACTAGCTGAAATGAATTAGTTGACATATAGGATTAGGAGATTTGAAACATAATAAAATGAATATTATGACTTATAAAATTCCTAAAATATTCCACAAAAGTGGTTTGGCCTTTTTAAAGTCTTCACACACCTAGAAAATACACAAAAAGGTCAAAAATATCCCTATTCTTCCATTTCCATACAGGTGTGGTGTAGCTCAGCTATATGGTGAGGATACCTAAAGATTAATATTCATAATTAAAGTTTTTTAATGTCACCTCCGCCCCTTATAGATACTTCATTTGATTCATCTTTCCAATTAGGTCTGTGAGGAGGGTTTGCAAGGGTTTTGAGATGATTTTGGGTCTTAACCTTTGTTCATAAAGGTTTGATGTTGGAAATCCTTAAAATTACATTTAGGGATCCTAAATGGACCCTCCCTATCTTTTTTAATCACCTTAAGGTCCCATGCAAAGTCTTGGAAAATTTCCAAGCATTCAAACACAACCACTTGTGCCTCTTTCATGTGTTTTGTAAGGGTTTTGGTTCATTCCAAGCCAAAAATGGCTCCTTGATAAATTACCCTACAAGGTGAAGGTTTAAAAAATTATGATTATGTTCAATAAACATGTTAAAACTATTATATGGTATCCATTTAGCTCAAAACATGAAATGACTCTTTCAAGTGTTATGCCTCACATTAGGTCTAGTCTACAACTTCATGACTCAGGCTCCTTGAGACCTTTTAGACCTATGACATAATATTAAAAATTCATGTTTACCTAAAATTTCTTGATCCAAACCATTATAATGATCTACCAAGGCTATAAATAAGAGTGACCTTCCATTTGGAGATTGGCCTCCATGTTGCCTTACTAGGTCTATCTGCAGACCTTCTTGTCTAAGTCACCCTGTTTGGTTTCCAACCTTATAAAAAGATTTATAATGTTGACATGGATGTGTCCTAGATATAAAAAACTTAATTTTTTCTATTTATACCTTTTGGTTCATTGTTTCACCCATTTCTTCAAGGTTATAAGGGTTGAGCAAGGTGAAAAGTGCCCTACTTCTAAGATAAAATAGGGTTATGTTACCATTCATATTTAAAAAAAAATTATTGGAGGTGATTTATCAACTCAAAATGGTGTTATTTCCCAAAAATTATCCCTCAAATCCAATTTTTAGATTCCCAACTAACACTATTTCCAAGGTAGACTTTCCTTAGGCAGACTGTGTTTTTTGGTTTAAGGACTGACTATGTTTACATCATTGTTGGGACATTTTAAATGTTAAACATATGATATGAGAGGTTTATATGTGTTTTAATATATATGATATAGTTTCTCAATATATTATTCAAAACCTTGGACTCTCAAAACACCCTTGTGTTCTTACAAACACAAAATTAGGATCTTCAATTGCTTAGACTGAGATAATCATCTTAATCTTCTACTCTATGTGTTTATAGCTTGGGTATGGGTATTAAATAGGTATTTAATGATACTTTAAAACCTTATTTAAATTTAAAATTAATTATACCTTGGTATCACCATCTTCTCAACCTAAAAGTGGCTTGAAACCTCTTTAAAATCTGTTATTCCACTCCACTGCCTATCTTAGTTCATACAGGCATGTTGGTGATGATTTGAATGATATACATTGAATAATGTTGAATTGCCTTACCTATGTCATGATATGGTGAATAAAAACTTACTTCAAAACCTTGACCTCTCAATAAACTCTCCATGCCTTTCAATTCATAGTTTGAGTTTCATTTGCCTGACTGTACCTTGCTTGTCAAGGATTCCTATAGGTATGATGCATGGTTATGCCTCAAATACAATGTGATTAACTCATATGAGACTCCAAGAATAATAATACACTTATTTGAGATATTTTTTTCTACCTTATATGTGATAAGCCTCATCAAAGACCATCTTTTCACTCATTGTCTGTTGACTGAGATAGACCTTGCTATAGGTGTGAGCTTATCTATCTAGGCATTGGTCATGATATGGTGAGGACCTCTTGAACCCTTCCTAGGTCACAAAAAAACTATATATACCTTTAATAACCTAGAAATTATGAATATATTATAAAAAATCCTTGCTTATGTCACTTTCCTATTCTGATTGATACACCTCTATGTTGGCCCTTCCTCCATATACAAACTGAGGGTATGAAGAAGGAAACACGATCATACACTCTCCCCTCTTGATGATTATTTATGCCATATATGTCACTTTGAGCTATTGGAATCATTTCAACCTAGATGCATGATCTATTACCACTATTTAAAACAAAAGTTTCTCAATATTTCAAAACCCTATATATATCATTGATAATTCTTAGTGTATTCATAGGCATTTTTGAGAATCTAAAAGACCACCTTCCCACCACCATTTGTCTCTCAAGTTTTGCAAGGGACTAGTCCATGCCAAGGGATGCAAGAAAAAACCATTAAGAGTGTTGTAAGTTCCTTGAGTTATGATATATGCTATTTCAAAAAAGCTTAAGGACTTCTATTTGTAACATTTAGGGACAAGAGGCCTGAGTACAATGATTTGAACTTCACTTATGTTTCTATACTCCCTTTGCCAAATTATCCCTTCCAAGGTATTTTTAAACATGATATAATACCCAAATAAAAATCAAAGGCACATGGCTATTCTCCAACATTTTAAAACCTTCAAAAGATCTCTACACCATTTGTTTAGGCCACCTATACGTGGTGATGAATGGTAGTAGATAATGAATACAAGAGAGGCATGGAGTATTGCTATGATTACCTCTATGAAAATTGGATCAAATTAACTTCTTAAAATTCACTCCCAATGTCTCCAAAAATTTGAAAACATAATAAAGGTTACTGTCAAAACATAATGTTATCATGGAGACCCCTGTAGGTGCATCTTTCTTAAATATGTAGATAATAAAGGAAAATAGTGAACAAGGTGCATGATTTAAGCCTCATAGTCCCTTATTTTGTCATCAAGTGCAAGCCTAAGAATTCAAAGATCTGAGGCACATTCCATTTGTCCATCCTAACATGAAAACCTTCATTCAAGGCACTTGTAGGGGCACATTCCTGAGTATAGAGTAGTGATGGTGAAATTAGACCAAAATAAGCTTAGGAAGAAGATTATTGAACTATTGAGACTTAAAAAATAAATATATGAGTGTAAAAATAATGGATAATCCTTGATAAACACATGGAATAACTTAAACCATCAAATCAAATCAAAAGCTTTTGAAACTAGCTCAAAAAGAGACCCCCTTTGGATGGAGATGCATAAAAAGCTACTTAGAGTCTTAACGATGGTTCATAAAGGAGAATCCACAAAAATGAAACTTCTTGATATTAAAATGAATTAAACTTAGAGTAATATCCATCCCTAATATCATTCCTCCCAACTCAAATTGTATGGCCCATACCAAGTGTTTGAAACTGACCATTTTAGGCTTGCAAAGAGAAAATAGAAGAAAAAGGTGTTACAACTGAAATTTTTGATGAAATTCTTGCAAAAAAATTGTGGAAATGAGCTTAAGGGGATGAATATATGCTTTCCCCATGTTTTTAGTTGATGGTTAACTCAATAAGTCTTTATAAGTGCCCACAAGGTCCTAAAATCATGGAAAACACCTTATTTTTGCACATAACTACTTTTTTGACTGACCACTAATAGATCCTAACATCCCCTAACATGTTCCATATTGAAAATCACGTTTTATACAAGTATTCCTCCTTGGAAGTTTTTACAAGTCATTAAATGACTAAAAATATGGCTAAATGACCCCTTTTGCATAGTAGACATAACAAAATGACAATTTAATGACTTGTAAACACATTGAAACATGTTAAAGACCATGTTAGGACATATTGGACATAAAATGGACCTTTTCCAAGTTTGACCAAAATTGACCAACTTTGACTTTGGTTGACTAGGTCATTTCAAGAGGGATGAGCTTAGACAAGGACTAAGACAAGGACTAGGACAAGGCCAAGTAAGATGATAGACTAATCATGACACCTTATAAGTCACATGGAAACCTTATTCAAAAGTTTAAAATAGTAGGGTTTGACCCCATTTGACTAGAAGTCAAGTTTGATCAACAGATAGGTATCATGATAGAAAACACCATGATAACTTAGCCAAAATATGTATAAGGACTGACATGCAATCTAATAAATAATTGAAAATAATGCATCAATGATAAAAAACATGATGGCAATGTCAAATTATCAATATGGATGGACTTGATTATAATACATAAGGAATCACCCAATGAACACATTATGCTAAGTTAAGGGACAACAATGAAAGAAAATAAACATACAAACAAATAAATAAAAAAAAAGACAAAACACCAAGAAATGGAAAAGAAAGATTGAATAGAATAAAACAATGAAAGAAAAATGAAATGAACACAAACAATGGTTAATCATAATGTTATTGAAAATAGATGATGAACATAAATAACATAAGGTTTCCCCTAGGATATAGGGAAATAATGACACAAATAAGATGATAAACCTCTCCCCTAGGTTATAGGAGGTAATGAATTAAATAAATAATTGAAATAGGCGAGAATAGAAGAAAAAGAAGGGGTAGCCAAGATGAATTTAGATACACTATGTAAGTGGATGTTGCCTAAATAGTTCTATGGATGCAAGGTCCAACATAAAATTTAGGCCAAATGTAGTTCTCTCAGGGGATGAGATAAAATAAAAATGATGATAAATAAAACATGATCGATGAGGTAGAGGATTATGGGAATGGTCTCAGAAAATGATAAGAGCATGAGATAAAGCCTAACAGTCATTAATGTATCAAATTTGAGTACATAATGCATACAATATGAACTCACAAAATGGTGAGAGTATAAAGATTAGGCCAAATAAGGATGGGAAAACTAAATGACAAGTGTTTCTTGTGAATTAGCTAGGGGTCCCAGAATCCTTAAGGCAAAAAGTGGTTGATTTGGTGATTTTTAGGATTTATTATCTATTTATAAATGTTTTTAGATTTTTTAAAACATCTCAACTTGATGGATAATTATAAGATATTAAATGGTCAAAATCACAAAATGGAGAGAGTGTTTAAACTTTAAATTAATCATAAAATAGTGAGAGCATTTAAAATTTAAATTGGTCAAAAAATGGTGAGAACGTGGCAAAGGGTGATTGAGATGACCTTAATGTGAATCAAGCACTACCTACATAGTTCCATTAAGACTTCAAGTCATTCTAGTTCTACCTTATAATAGAAGAATTCAAATAGGTAGTAGTAAGTTGGAAAATTAGGCAAATAACATAGTATCATAATAAGAATGGCAAGGTGAGTCTTCAAGTCATGATAATGATGTTATTCCTAATTTACAAAAAGCTAGTTATAATTAGGAAACAATAAAATAGGTTAATGAGACTAATTTTCCCAAAGGTGGTTATAATTAGTATCACAGAGCAAAATAATGTTTTAACCAAAGGGGGTTATAATCAATAACACTCAAAATGAAATGAAATAAGAAATGAAGGATACAACTACCAAACCATTGTGATACTAGTCCAAAATACTACCTTTATCTATAATACTCAATCAACTACTAAAACCTGATCTGAATCCCCTCACTAAAGGTGGACGAAGAACCAATGGAATAGAACTAAGGTCAAAGGGGTTTGGGAGGGTAAAAATGATCTTTGGTCAATATGAAAGGTATGGTAGAATAGTATAGGGTATGGTATAAAAAATATTATACTATGGTACAACATGAATATGCCTCATAAATAATACTTCAAGTCTCTCAAGTGAAGTAACAATTGAGGTGTATGATGTTCATCATCTCATCAAGTTCATCTCCATATGATGTAGCAAGCTTGTATTCTCCAGATCCATAATTTTAAATCATGATATATGGGCCTATCCAATTGGGTTTGAACTTGCCCTTATTTTTCTTCTCAGTCATAGTGTTTTGGTTTTCTTTGAGAATAATATTTCCAAGATCAAACTCTCTATGTTTGACCTATTGATTATAGTGGCCATGGATTCTATTTTGGTATGCTTGAAGTCTATTAATAATGACCATGCATTTCTCATCAAGTAAATCTAGCTCTTATAGGTGAGCTAATCAATAACCTTCATTATTCAAGACATGTTTTAATGAGATGCACAAAGAAGGCAACTTGGACTCAATGGGAAGAATGGCCTTGGTGCCATAAATTAAGGAGTATGGAGTGGCTCCCATTGGGGTATGGAATTAGTGTAGCATGCCTAGAGGGCATAAAATATTTGGAGGTGCTAATCACAAACATCATTGAAAATATTTTTAAGAATGTTGACAATGGTTTTGTTGGATGCTTCTACATGGCCATTACCTTATGGGTAATATGTGCTAGAAAATTTTTGAGTGATATTTTAATCAACACGCAACATTTTGACATCCTTGTTCTTAAATGATCTGCCGTTATTAGATATAATTTCAGATGGGATACTATAGCGGCATATGAAATGGTTGAAGATGAACTTGGAAATTTATTTTCTAGTCATGTGAGGGGTATAGATTTAACCCACTTAGTGAAATATTCAGTAGCAGTAAGGATGTATTTATGGCCGTTAGATGAGGTAGGGTTAATCTTCCCAATGAGATCAAGGCCCCATGTAGTAAATGGCCATAGAGTAAGCATTAGTTTTAGTGTTGTGGTTGGGATATGAATAAGATTGGCATGCCTTTGAAATTTATCACACCTTTTGATGTAAGTAGCTACATCTACATCCATAGTTGGCCAATAGTAACTGGTACATAAGATATTTTTGGCTACAATGGCCCTGCTAATGTGGGATCCACATACTCATTCATGAACTTCCTATACTTCTAATGTTGCTTCTACCAAATTTAACATTGAAGTAGAGCTCCATCAAAGCTATAATGACAAAGGGTTGGGCCAAGTAAGGTATAAAGTGAGGCTTGGTGGGTAAAGGCCTTTTTTGTTTGTGTGATAGATCTAGTGGTATGATATGGTCATGAAGGTAAGTAAATAGCTCTAAATACCATATAGAAATGGTACCAATAATATCACAGAGCATTACAATAGTTGAATGTTCATGAGTAGGTGGTAGAATATTTTCAATGAGGAATTGATACTCTCTTGCCTTGTTAGTATGGTAGATTAAAGATCAAATTGTGGCTATAACATCCATTATCCTATTATTATCCTTATGCATGTGTTCAAACTGTATGTTGGAAATCTACTATTTGAGAGTTTCCACCATGGCCTTGTATGGAATTAACTTGTCATCTTTGGTCTGAAAGTGGTTTGTAACCTAATTGATGATTGATTGAGAATCACCATAAATTTTTAGATGCTAAATATTCCATTATATACCTTATGAATCCCTTCAATGAGTGGTCATATTTGGCCATGTTGTTAGTACAAAGAAAGCTAACGCAAAATGATTTAGGGATAAAGTACCCATATGGTGTAATAAATAATAGGCCTACCCTTAATCTATATGATGTGAATGATCCATCAAAATATAGCTTTCAGTGCTTTTCCTCAAGATTTGTATGATGGACTCATCTGGGAATTGGAAAGTGAAAGTTTTGATATATGCAAGGGGAATTTTAGAAAGCTGATTTGCAAGTACTTATCCCTTTATATCCTTATAGTTGACATATTCTATCTCAAACTAGCTTAGAAGCATGATCCATTTAGACAATCAACCTTATAAAACTATCTTATATAGTAGATACTTGAGGGGGTCTACTTTGGAAATAACTATGGTCTTATTATTAAGCATCTAATGCCATAAATTATAGGTTATGAAAACCACATATAAACAATATTTTCTATAGGTGCATAGGCAATTAGTGTATAACTTAAATAGTACACAAAATTATCTTTTCCATTATTTTCATGCTAAGATAGAAGTGACCTCAAGGATTTATTGGTGGAAAATAAATATAGTAGGAATGAATTACCTGACATAGGTGGTAAGAAATAGGTAGATTGGAAAGATATTCCTTTAGGTGGTAGAAGGCTTCCTGTCATTCTTCATCCCAATGAAATGTGACACCCTTATTAAATAAGTGTGTAAATAGATGGGATTTGTTATCCAATTGAGAATTTAAGTATCTGATAGATTATATCTTGCCTTATAAACTATGGAGTTGTTTCAAATTAGAAGGTGGATGTATTTTAGTAATAAATTGTAATTTGGTAGGATAAAATTCAATGCCCCTATGAGAGACAATTAATCTTAATTATTTTTGAAGTAACACTAAAAAACACTTTTTGAGATTGATTCTAACTTTTTATTCACAAAGCCTCTCAAATATTCTTTGTAGTACAACTAGATGATCAACACGAGTCTTTGATTTACCCAATATGTCATCATCATAGTCTTTAATAATGTCACATCATATCATGAAATGCAATGGTCATGGCTCTTTGGTATGTGGCCCCAATATTCTTAAGACCAAATGGCATAACTTGATAACAAAAAATTCCACATGGAGTGGTGAACACTATCTTATGTTGGTCTTCGGGTGCAGTTTGTATGAAACCAAGAATGCATCATGTCTATAAATCAATCCTATATTAGAGAAGATAGAGCATACCTGCGCTTCTAATTAGGATACACTTTTTAAGTTGGATCATGTCCAATATGGGGATATACTAGACCCAATTATAGGATCACTTATCAAAACATATCATACTAGGAAGGGTTCTAAATCCTATAGTCTAACACAATCACATAACAACCCTAATGGACTCTTAAGGTTTAAAGCATTTACTTAGTCTAATAAAAAGGAAGTAAATCTAATCTAGTGCACATCAAAGATTTTGGCACAACGTGGGGGTTAGAAACAATAAAAAAACTAAACTAAACATGTATTAGAAGACATATACTCATATCAAAGTATACAAAATCCTAATACATGGGAGAAGAATACAAATGCATTATCTATCTAATCTTATTAGAGAGAAATAAAGTTAGGAATACTTACATTTGAAGAAAAACCCACTGAGCCTCAATCTCTCCCTTGGCCAAGGTGATTTGCAAGAGATTGTTGTGGCATGTAAGGATAACAAAGATAAATTAGCTCTAGGTTACACAACCTATGTAAGCATCCAAAAAACTTCTCCATAAGACAAAATCCGTATCTCCAAAGAAAGTATGGAAACCTAAGCTTTATTCCTCAAGTAGAATGGTCAATAAGCATATGTTCACTTACACTTCTTTGCTATTAATTTTTCTATTATGAAATGGTGGGAATTGAACTTGTATATAGGCAGATCTTATCCTAAATCTTCTTGGAAATGTTAGCTTTACAGGGTCAACCCAATCAACCCAGTGTGTTTTCAAGGACAATTTACTAGGTTTGAGCTAGGTCAGTCAAAAGGCTAATAATCTAAAAAAGTGAAGAATACCCCAAAATTGTACTGGGTCAACCCAATCGACATAGTACAATTGACTAACCAAAAGGGAGTTAAGGTAAGAAAAAGATGGATAAGGCATGACAACTGAGAAGAATGGGTAGGACTAAGGAGAATAAGCTTAGGGTAAATATATTTAAGAAAAAAGTGTGTAGATGGCAAGTGGAAAAAGGAACAACAATATTATGAAGCACCAATGGTCTATCCACCCTTTTCTCAGTGCACCCCTTAAGGCATGCACTCAAAAAAATTAATGCTTGATGGGTTCTTGCAAGATAAAAATTGTTAATAATCAATACAAGTTTAAAAATATTATGTGTATACATATGCCTCACTTAAAGCTCATCATGTGTCACATGAGTGCAACATGGGATGGTGCTTCAAGAAATAGAACATGATGACACACAATGTTGATGATAAGTAAAATGCAATAAGCAACAAATAAGATAAATGAAAGTACTAAATTGAAAAACACATACCTTAGTGCCATATATAAAGAAGTAGACTATAAGAAATGTGAAGGTGTCAAATGTAGAGAACACTAGATGAACTTGTCTAAGTTAGTGCAAAAAATAGCCAAAAATTGAAATTTTGGAATATAGGAAAATGGTAGTGGAAAATAATATCTACATCATCACAAATCTAATGCATTTTATGATTTAGAAAATGGATGAGTATAAATAAAGATATAAGAAAATAAGGAATCTGCTAAAAAATAATTGAAAGATTTGAAATTTGAAAAGTGTTTTTAAATAGGGATAAAGACAATTCATTTATTATTTTGATTTATGAGAGGGGAAAAAGAGCTCTGGAGACAAAAATGAGCTAGGATGGTGAGGAGACAACATGTTAGGCAAGGAGGGGATCCAGATTCAATAGCAGGTGTACTATATGTATGAAACTATGAATCTCAAACTAGTTTTTGAAAATTTTAGTGAATTAAGTGTAATTTTAGTAAAATTTGATTTGAAGCATTTCTATATGTCAAAATGAAACAAAATTAGATTTTAGGGTTAGTAAATAAGAAGATGAAAAATGGGTTTAGAGGGTTTAGGAAGAAATTAATAAAATTTCACTTTTTTGGGCAATTACAAGGGGTCGGTAGTTAGAAAGCATTGGGTCAACCCAGTCAACCTAGTCGGTTGAAAATGAGAAGAATCCATAGTGCTGATCCAGTAGGTATGGGTTGACCCTGTATATTCTACAAGCTGATGGCCTATGTTTGGAGTTATCAGGTGGTTTACAAGGTCCAAAATGGAAACTCAACACTAGGGAGGGGAAGAGAAGGGGGTTGAATTATATTTTTGAGTCAACTAGGCAAAAAGATAAGCAAATTTTGGTCAAACTAGTTTTGACCAAAAAGCCAAAATGATACGAAAAAGCATGTAAAAGGCTGAAAGAGGGATAGAATGGCTTGAAATGATCAAGTAAGGTCAAGAAGGACTAAGTAGGCTAAAATTAGGGTAACATGAATAAAAATGAATAAGAATGAAATAAATTAGGCTATTTTTGATTTAAAAATGTAAAGATAATGTCTTATGACTATACATGACATGAAGGAACTGATACATCTTTTATTATTTCTTGGGTGTAGGGATGATAGAGATTTTATAGACTTGTAGATGTAACATGGTTATTAGACTTGTTAAATTTTTTATCAGATGGAGATAGGGTTAGAATAGGATCTGTAGGTCTAGGTGGGATAGTTGATATGTGTCAGATCACCGTCAATGCTAATTTATTAGTCATGTTTCTTAGTTGTTGGAAATGACTAACTACCACCTTCAAATGGGAGGTTGATGGGGATATATTAGAGGTGGATATCATGCTAGAATATGTCCATGCCATCCTAGGGCTACCTATAGTAGGAGTGTAGGTGACCATAGGGATACTAGACAACCTAAAAGAGAGGAGATCCTTAGCCATGTGGGCTATATGATTAAAGATGATAATACTAGGTAGGAGAGTTAGCATGTTTGATGTCTATAAATCATAAATTTTGGACATATAGAAGGCTATGATAGGCCTTGTGACATTGTGGGTACTATATCATAAGTCAGATAATAAGGTACTACTATTCATGGCATCCTTGAGCAGGATGGTCTTGGAGGAGAAAGTTATATATTATCTAGGCTCTATCATCTAGGTCCAAATTGAACATGATCTATATGAGATGATGGTTAGAGGGTAAAAGACCATGAGACTGATCATATTATTGACAACTTAGATATATGAGAGGTTTCCTATGTATTGGTTAGCTAGTTTATCCCATGTGGTTGATGACAGGTCACCTCAAGTATAGAGATGGAGGGAGGATTAGGTAGCCCACATTCTAGTGATTTAGTTAGTGAGACATAAAATATACTATGGCAACCATATGAGCACATAGTAACTTCATGGGTGAGCTGGGACATTATTGTACCAGTGATAATGAGGATAAAGGTTATTAGACATTATTTTTGGTGAAAATATCCACATCTAGTGGAATGGGTGCTAGGGTAAATGGGCCTAACTCATCCAAACAACATTGGTACTGATGCTTGAGTAGTGGGGCCAACATGTGAGGGAGCCACAAGGGAGGAGATGACTGAGGCCACTAATGGTGAGGCCATTACTGAGGCCACATTGAGAGCAACCATAAAATGGTCAAGAAAGATGAGGACCTGAGCAAGAGGATAGGGACGTGGAGGTAGAGATACCAAATATACCATTACCATCTTTGTAGTGAGATGATCAACAACCACCAAGGACATGACATTGATGGAGGCAATAGAAGTAGGAGAGAGTGGAGACAATTTCTAACTTGGATGACCCTATAGGTGAGCCATAGGAGATGATAGAGAGACCTCTCAGATGTAGGCTAAGATAGAAATAAACCATGAAAATCAGGTTTGAGCTAAGGAGGTGACCTACAAAGGAGGTGCTAGGAGGCCACACAAATGGGGAAACTATGTTAAGTAGTCATGCAGATGTTGAGACCATAGTAGCTGGGACATAGATAGGTAAGAAAAGGTTATATATTATTACTTAGGTTTTTATTTTAGAAATAAAGATAAATAGATATTTTGAGATATAACAGTGATCTAATATCCATTTAGTGGAATTTTGTAGGTGTACTTGAGGATGAGGAGGAGAGATGGGGGTCCCTAGTGAGGGGATCACTCCATGACATCCTAGATGAGACTTTATAGCCACATGACCCCATGACATTAGAAGATCTGAGTGTACCATCTACCCCAGCTCAAGTGAGCTGGTTCATATTAGCTAGAGAGGTAGCAAGGTAGATATGGGCACAAAGAGTGAGGATATAGCCACCAAAAGTGATGGGTGTAGGGAATCTACAAGCATGGTAATCCTTAGTAGATGAGAGAGTTGTGCATCTAGCTATAATAGTGCATATGATAGAGATTCAAACCCAGTTGGTAGAGTCATAGGTATGGGTAGCACACCTATAAAGATAAGTCGAGGGACTAAGATCTTAGATGGCTTCCTTACAATGTACTATTGGAGGATTCAAATTGAGGCCTCAACGTACAAATTGGCTAGGCCATGAGATAGATAGGATAAAGCCCAACCATAGAGCTCAAACATTATATATGGTTGTATATGCTATATTAAACTCATTATATATATATGTATATACATACATACATATATATATATATATATATATATATATATACACACATGTATATATATACATGTGTATAATATATGTATCTATATATATATACATACATGTATATATATACATGTATATATATGATGGATAATTTTGGCATATTGATTTTGGATGTGTATGTTATCATTAGGATGGTTGTATTTGTGGATGCTTTGGATATATTTATTTCTAGCACATGTATTTAGCTTTGTTGTATATGTTACAGGAAATATATGTTATGTGGTTTCTTTTCTAGCATTATGTAGGACACATGCATGGTTAAAAATAAATAGGCAAAAGGACTTGGAAAAATATAATCAATTAATAAAATATACTACACACTATTTCAAGATGAGAAATGTGTAATAACAATTAAATGACTAAGTATAGAGATCAAGGAGACAGTAAAATGAGATGGTAAAAATGAATTTGTTTTTAAACTAATGTGAAAGATTTTTGCACCAAATTAAAACAAGTAAAATCATACTAATATCATGTTGAGAAGTATGAAAACAATGTAATAAAGTGAAAGGTAAGTAAAAGGGCACAAATGCTAATAGAAAAAAAATTAATTAAGTCAATAAATCATACTAAATCAGCTAGGAAATATGAAAGAAAAATAATATTGCAAAAGTTTGGTCTTAAATTGGTCATACTAATTCAAGCTGGGAAGTATGAAAAATTCAAGAAATGGTTAAATTCTTGCATGCACTCAAAAAATAAGAAGATAAAAATGTGAAAGAGAAATTAAGTAAGCATAAAACATACTAAATCAAGTTAGGAAGCATGTCAATGAGGTGTAAATTCATAATCGATCAAATCTTATCTCAAATTTGACACATGTAATTTGGATGGTGACTTGGGTATTGGAAAATTTTGTGAGGAGGGTCGGGTCCTATCCATGGTCTTACACTACAACTCACAAAGAGAACACCACTAGGGTGGAATAAATATTAAGATTAGGTAATAAAATATATGGGTAATATGAAGGAGAGAGATGGTAATTTGTGAGGAATGCTGGGTCTTATCTATGGTTTTACAAAGCAACTCACAAATAGAATCTCAAGGGGAGTGATCAGTAGACAAAACAATATTTCTCATGAGGAAATATAAGGGATATAAAGAGTGAAAAATGGAGTGTAAAAATCAATACTTAGGCATCTTATGAGGAGGCCTTAGGAGGTAAGAGGCATACTAAGGACATGAGAAGACACTAAGTAACTTGAAGTCATCTATGTAGAAAGGAAACCTGTTCGCTATAAACATAAAAATTTGTAGACAAATAAGTGTGCTACTAAAATCAACTTATGAAGGTATATTGGTAAAATAAAAATAAAAATGGACCTACTTTCTCACAATGTGTTCCCCATTCTTCAGGACCCCTTATCGAGCCATCAGTCTACTGTGAAGATTGGGTACTTGCATGAAAAATTAGGTATCACTAATTTTTTTTTATTATCCTCTTCTAATCTACTAGCCTACCATACCCCAAAGGACCTCAACTCTATCATGAGGCTGACTATGGAATTTGAGCTTTCACTAGAATAAGGAGATGTGCTTTGTATCACATCTTTTAGTGTGATTAGACTTTTAAGAATATTTTTGACTTTTGATATCATTGCCTTTTATTTAAATGATTTGGATTTTAACTTTATTTTGAAGGCTTTTTAAGATTCCTCATCCATATGGATTTGGAATTACCAATAATGAGATAGGTAGTGATACACATGAATGATCTATAGGCTAAGGCTAAAGGAAGCTAAGTAACCAAAGATAAAGACTGATTAGGACACTTAGACTTGATAATGACCTAGCATATGATCTCAAGTCTCAACCATGCATATGCTTAGTTTGCAAAAAAAGGAAGAAGGGAAAAAGGAGATACAAAAAGTGGACTTGTAAAAAGAGGTAATAATGACATAGATTATTTGCTAACTAATCACATGGTAAAGGGAGATAATAACTAAAGGGAATAGGTTTTGTATAACCAAGTCACTATGGTAAATTATTTGTGAAAAATAAGGATAAGAAAACAAAATAATCATAAATATATAAGAAAGAGAGTTTTGAAAAAAAATCTAGGGAAAAAGGGAAAGAAAAAATAAAAGACAACCATATGTGAATTTGAATGATAATATAAGCAAGATATAGTATAGCAAGTAAGATCATGATATAATATAAGTAGAAATTTGACATAGTGTTAAATGATATAACACATAAAAATAATATTAGATCACACATCTAATAAAATATAAATGTGAAATCACCATGCATGCACTCATAAATACTGGTAAATATGTCCACACACATTATTCAATACATTGGATAAGTCTTTATGAAGATGGATATGCATTAATGCTAAATTTTCATGAATCTTCAATGAATAATGGGAAAATATTTATTTTGGTTCTCCTCAAATAAAAAATTAGGAATACTTGATGGATCATGCTAAGGAGGAAAATTAGGTAAAGGATGGTCAAGAGAATGTGTGGGAATGAGATCTACTGGAGATGTAGGAATAACTAGTGGAGAAGGATCCACAGGTGAGGGAAGATCCATAGGTGAAGGAATCATGGGTGGAGGCATAGAAGGTGGTGAAGGGACCATAGGAGGTGATGAAACCACTAGAAGTGGAGCCATTAGAAAATAAGGAATAACCTTTTTGTAGGAACAACCTGTAGGAGTGGAAGAAGGTTCATGAATGGAAATAAGGTGATCTTTGAGATTTTGTTGAAGGATGTGGGAATGATCATTATGAAGGGTAACATATAGATGTCATATAAAATGTACCTCACCATACTTAGGAATTTACTCAAAAAATACCTTTAGGGGAGGTATGGATTTTTTTGATGATGAGGAATAAGGATGCAAGGTTTCAATATATTGTCACAACTTGCAACAATGGGTGGAAGAATGATTATCTATCCCATAGAAGCAACATATACACTTGTGAGTGATTTTAGTAGAATCACTCATGGAAGGAGGTATAATAGGAGTGGAAGAAGCGTAAGAGCACTCATTGGCCCATTTGGTGGGTAGAGGAGCCATCTCAGGAAAGGGAAGCAAACCATCACCAAGGGAGGGTGATGATGAGGAAGGAATGGAACTAGGCTCAATGGAATTAGAAATAAGGGTAGACTCAGGGATAGTAGGAGAAAAACCAAGATCAACTATAGCAAGAGTAAGAAAAGGCTCAATTATAGTAGGCTCTACTAAGGGAGGAACATGATATACAAAATTTCTAAGGAGAGTCACACTAACCTTAGGGGTAAACCAACTATGAAGGTTAGGATACCTAGAAAAAAAATAAGGCCCGATCATAGAATGATACATGAACATAGTCCTATGTGGCTCCTCAGAAATTGGAGGTGTTGGCACCATCTCTATCCTATGATAAAGGGTAAAAATATGAAAATCAAGAATTCTAAGTGAAGGAAAATGATGAGATGCATGAAAAGACTCAATTATAGAAGAATGATAATGAACAATCTTAATATCATGGGCCTGTACAAGACCACCTAACAATGGATCATCTAATGAATAACCATCATCATAATATGGGGTATTAATATCAATGGCACAAGTAGGGATGACCTTATCATTTGATGAAGTATGGTGATTAGAATGCCTAGTCTTAGTTAAGACTATAGGAATGTCATCACAAGGAGTCTTGTGAGGATGAGGTTACAAGGAACTAGGAAGTTGTGAGATGAGATGAGGTGAGAAATCAAAAGTTTTGACTTTTCATTTAATTTGATCAAGCTCATCATCATTGAAATCTAAGAGATTAGGAGGAATGTTACCAATAAGCTCAGGATGCCCACTGTAACCTTGGGTTAAGTTAATAGGAAAGTTGAGATGCTAAGATTATGAAATGGAATGCTGGGCAAACACTCAATAGTAGAAATCTTGAACACACCATGTTCTTTGAATTGTGTGGAATTTTAAGGGTTAGTGTCACCTTGAATGTTGTAAATGGATCCATTGTGAGGGAATTTATTACATTAGTAGGTATAAGAAGCAATAAATATCATGCAATGAGTCCACAACCTACTAAGCAAGATGTTATAAGAAAGAGGGAAGTTAAAGATCATCACCTTCACATAGATGGAGACAAGTGGGATGGTAATGGGAAACCACATGCACCCTAGAGGAGGCATTTTCCTTATATTGTATCCTTAGTAGGTACTACATGTAAACTTGAGATTACATTTTGAATATCTAAGTTTTTAATGAAATAAAGAGAGGTAACACCAGTGCCAGAACCCTCATCAATCAATGCACATTTAACTTGGATATTTCCTATTCAGATGCTAATAAATAAGGGAGGATCATCAACATGAAGTAAAATCTCATTGGGAATAATGGAAGCTATAGGAAATCATAGAGAAAGAGAAGTGTTTATAGTTTCATCAATGTTGATAGAGATCTCTACATATTATTGTAATATACTATCTTTGAATCTAGATAAATCTACCTCTCATCCTACTATAGGAGGACAAGGGATATTCATCTTGAATAAGAGTTGCATGAGGTGATTTTTATGACATGGAGAAGTCCTCATAATCTCAAGAAACATAATTTGGGATATGATATTAGTGAGTTTTGTAATGGGATCCCACTCATTATAGCCCATAATAAGGTTGTTAGATAAAGGTGCATATTGGTTAAGGAGGTCCTCAAAAGGAGGAATTGAAGTACATTGGAATTTTTATTGGTAAGAAGACAAAGAAGGTTTGGGATAAGGTGGAAAATCCTGTTGAGATGATGAACTAGTTGGTTCAAGTTGATTTTGAGAATTTGAAGAAATGTTAGTAGAAGCTTGGTTATCATTAGTATTAGAAGATGATAGACGAGTGGTATAAATAGACTAGGATGTGTTATCAAAGGGGGAATAAAAAAATAGATCATCAAAGGTAAAAATATCATCTTACCCCAATGAAATTAAATGAGTTGGAGAAGAATCTTAGATAACAATGTATGTTCTAGATAGAGGAGTGTAGATAGGTTTAGGGTCAATGAAAGCGACCACCCTTTGCATATTAGTCATGCTAACCACATTCTCTTCAGAAGTTGATTGAACAAGACTTTATACATTATTTGTGGAAGGGTGGGCTTGTCTTGATTTTATTAGATAAGTTGATGATTAGGTAAAGGATCTTTGTAGATAGCCAAATGAACATTGGATTGATTTAAGGCTTGTGTTTTATCATGTGATTTATAATCCTTGAAAGTAATCTCATAATCTTGTTGATTCTTTCAAATGATGGAATCATGATCAAAATTAGGTCCAAGAATAAAATCCATATCTAAATTATGAAGTTGTCTACAGGTCTCATGAGAATGACCCTAACTAGCATGAAGCCAACAAAACTTGTTAGGATCATACCAAGATTTCATAGGATGAATAGGTCAAGCTATCATGGAAGAGGCCTGGGTAGATGTTTAACCAATTCAATTGAGGATAGAGGTTTGTGAATGTTGAAGTCATTTGGTAAAGAAAATAAGGATTGGTATATTGTTGATAAGAAGGAGTTGGTTCTGAATAAGGGTTAGGAATGTCATCTTGAACATTATAAATGATGTCATAAGAATAGATAACACCATCATTAGTGATATTATGGTTTTTGTTCTTGATAAGAGATGAGGATCCATAAAAGGTTGGGGTGGATTGAATTTATGCATTAGGAAATCTTGTCTTTTAGCTTGGTCGATAGATTCCTCCAAAGTGCATAGAGAGAGAGTCCAAACTTGATATTATAATTTAGGAAAGAGAGAATTTGTAGAGAGATGAAACAAATTGTCATCAACCATGTTATGTTCACATTTATTTGACAAAGTCTTCCATCTCTTAACAAAGGCTTAGGAAATTTAATTTTCATGTTGTTTGTAATTAATGAAATGGGCCAAAGTGTTTTCAATAAGATAATTAGTTTGGAATTCTTACACTAAAGTATTTACTAAGTCCTCCAAACTAGAAATGGAATGATCTCTAAGTTGATTGTACCAATCCAAGGCATCACGCATGAGGGTTTTGGCTAGGATTTAGTAGTAGAAATGTGTTTAGTTTGACCCAATCCTTGTAATGATTTCCAAATGTCTTGAGGTGAAGGGGATCGATTGACCCATTATTATAAATTATAGGTATTAGACCTCCTATATTAATGTTGACAATTTGAGTAGTGAGAGGTTCATTTTGTAGATGCATGATGATTTTATTGACTAAAGGATTTTGAGGAATGAGATTGCCTTGAGAATCTCAAATAGGAGGATGGGGAACATTCTAGTTATGTGTGCCCTAAGCCATTGGTTGTGGATGAGATTGAAGATTAAAAATGTGTTTTTTCATTTTCATCATTTAATTTGTGTCATGTGCTTGAAAGGTATTCATTTGATTAAGATTTTGCAATAAAATTTGACATGTTTGATTAACATTAAAAGTATTAGAATTTATATTTGTGTTGTTATTAGTGGCTTGGGTAACACTATTATTGTTGATATGAGTTTTAGATGAATTATGAGAATGTGAGGCACGAGTGGAAAAAATTTCTTGTGTAGTAAAAGATGGACTAGTGAATGGTTGAGAAGAAGAAGCACTAGAAACATGATTGCCTTGGGTAGAAAACAATGAACTGGTGGAAGGATTAAGGGTAGTGGATCTTATGAGAGGACCACTAGATGTATAACCTACCATGTTAGTTGAGATACTAGGAATGGGGTAGAAGAGGTTAGAGAAGAAGATGTCATGGCATAAGAAGGAATAAAAATTGAAGGAAGAAACTAAGAATTAAGGAAAGTGGTACCCCCAAATCTAGTGTTGAATGTAGGAGTAGGTGAATGGGGCTCTTTGATTTGACCACTAATCATAAGGTTATAAATGCTATAAGGATCCTTTCCTTGATGTGGAGGAAATTCAATGATAAAGAAGAACATTTTGGGAGTATACCCTAACTCAAGTTGCTCCTCTAAGAAAAGAGGAGGATTATGCTACAAAGAGGTATTTGGAGGGTTCCCATAGTTCATTGCTTTTGTGGCAATATGAAAATTACTAGCATCCAAAAGAGGAGCCCTAATTTTTCTATAGGAGACCCTATTAGGATTGGTAAATTTCATCATGTCTATTGACTATAAATCAATGTCATCACCCAATAGAAAGTCCATGATGAAGGGAAAAGAAGAGAGATGAGAAAGTAAAGGGCAAAGAGGTGACTAAAATAGTACAGGGTTAATTGGGTTGACCTAGCATAGAAGCAGGGATTGTAAAACTATAGAGGGTCAACTGGGTGAATCTAGTACAGTGTATAGAATGCATAAAAGGTACTGGGTTGTTCTAGTATAGTAGACAAGGAATTCAAGAAGCCTAAAAATAGATTGTGAAAATGAAACAAGATAATTTTGTAGGTAATGAAAAGTAGTAAGTACTAAAAAGAAATAGACAATAAATTGGATTAATGATGTCCAATCCAATTGAAGTGCATAAAATAAAACCTTATACTAACACTGAATAATGCAAAATTTTAAATACATAATTGAGAAAAGAGAAAGCAATCAACTTGAAAAGTAAAGACCTAACTAATTGGTCACCCTGAATGTTTATTAGATTAGTAAGATATGATTTTTAATGTGATTGAAAGTTATCTATAATCAAGGTACTAGATAACAATCTAAGGATGGTTTCATGTAGTTTTGGGCTGAAAGGGACTATAATGGAAATGATATAGGATTGGTATTGGGGCCTACCCACTCAATTCATACACCATAATGATAAGGTTTTTAGGTGATTAGCCAAAATATACCATTAACCATGTTGTAAACTTGACCAGAGCATTATGTTGGCTTCCCCCTTGGTGATGAAATCCAAGTAGGTTAGATTTGGGTAGACAAAATGTTAAAGTGATTTTTTATGTTATTGTGATTTGGCCATGTGTGTATAAAATAAAAATAATGAAACTAAGTGATTAATTAAAAATATCCTAATTAAACTATATGAACTATTCTAAGCATGCAAGCAATAGGAAAAGAAATGTGTGAGCTAATTACTAGTAGATATGAGGTTAATTACAACTTGAAACAAGGTATAGTGTTGACACTATATGTAAAAAATATAGAATAGGGTCAACAGGGTCAAACCTATATTATGGAAGCAAGGTTTGAAAATGAACTAGGTTGATAGGGTCAACGCAATTATTTTAGACAACATAGAACACAGAACTAGGTCGATAGGGTTAATCTAGTTGGCTATGCAAGGGCAATTTTAAAGACTAAAAACTATGAAAGGAAATATATAAAAGAAAGAAATAGAGAGGTAGAAAGGAACCTTGGTGGATCAAAGATGAAATGAGTAAATATTGTTGATGAATAACCTTGAAGTATGTTGGTAAAAATTGTAAACTAGGTCGATAAGATCGATCAAGCTATGTAAGAACCTGCTGTAGAGCGCTAAAAATATACATGGTCAATTGGGTCAAACTAGTAGGTTGAACTAGATGTATGAAAGAATGGAAAGATATACTTAGTTGACTAGGCTGATCCAGTTACCTATTCCTAGAAACCTACACATAAAATTTAGAAAATTAGGTTAACAAAGTTGATCCAGTATGATAAAAATAATGACTAAAAGAATGAAAATAAGTGAAATAAATCTTGAAAGGGTTAGTTTCATGTCAGGTTCACCATAATGTATGAAATGAAAAATTCATCATGTCTATAAATTAATCTTGGCTCAAATAAGATAGAGCATACCTATACTTCCGATTGGGATATACTTGTTAATCGGGAGCATGACCAATATGGGGATCCACTAGACCCGATTAAGGGATCAATTGTCACAACATATCATGCTAAGAAGGGTTTTAAAACCTATAGTCTAACACAATCACATAATAACCCTAATAGAGTCCTAAGGTTTAAATCATTCACTTATTCTAATAACAATAAATTAAATCTAATCTAGTGCACACCAAAGCTTGTGGCACAAAATAGGGGCTATAAACAATAAAACAACTAAACAATATATGTATTAGAAGACATACACTCATGTAAATATATAAGAAATACTAATATATGGGAGAATAATACAAATACATTATCTATCTACTCTTATAAAGGAGAAATAAAGTTAGGAATACTTACCTTTGAAGATGAACCCACCAAGCCTCAATCTCTCCCTTGGCCAAGGTGATTTGTAAGAGATTGTTGTGGTATGTAAGGATAATGAAGATAAATAACCTCTAGGCTACACAATCTATCTAAACATCCAAAAGATTTTCCATAAGATAAGATTTGTATCTCCAAAGAACGTATGGAACCCTAAGCTTTATTTCTCAAGTAAAATGGTCAATAAACAGATGTTCACTCATAATTATTTTCTTTTAATTCATTTCTTACGAAATGGTTGGAAATGAAATTGTATATATAAGTAGATCTTGACCTAAATCCTCTTGGAAACATTGAATATATAGGGTTGGCCCATTTGACCTAGTGTGCTTTTGGGGATAATTCACTAGGTTTGAGCTAGGTTGACCGAAAGGCTAATAAGCTAAGAAAGTGAAAAATATATTTAAACTATACTTGGTCGACCCAGGTTACCTAACACATCTGAGATACCAAAAGGGAGTTAAGGAAAGATAAATATGAGCAAGGCATGATAATTGAGAGGAATGGGTATGACTAAGGAGAATAATCTTAGGGTAAGTAATTTTAGGAGACAAGTGTGTAGATGGCAAGTGGAAAAAGGAACAATAATATTATGAAGCACCAATGGTCTACCCACCCCTTTCTTGGTGTACCCCTTAAGGCATACACTCAGAGAGATTGAGTCTTGATAGGTTCTTATAAGATAAAAAGTGCCAATAATTAATAAAAGTTTGAAAATATTATGTGTATACACAATCTAGATCTAGTTCTATCCTAAAAATCCATCCATAAGTGAAAACATTTCATATGCCATTATGGAGTCAACTATCATGGCAACTTTTAGTAGAGGAAAGTCATCCTTGCGGTAGAATTGTTTATATCTTTGAAATTAGTGCATATTTTGATTCCTTCTTATTTCTTACTAACTAACATGACATTTGAGATCCACTATAAGTAGTTAATTGGTTGAATACATCTTACTTCTAAGCATTTTTCCAACTCTTTATTTACTAATATAGTAATGTGAGGATGCATCTTGCACAGTTTTTATTTCACAGGTTTTGCTTCAGGGTATATAAAAAGGTGGTGTAAAACCAAGGTAGGGTCTAAACCTACCATATCTGAATAGGCCAAAGCAAATATGTCAATAAATTCCCTCAAAATAGTTGTAAAGATTTCATGTTCCTCCTTAGTAAGGAATGTGCCTAGTTTTATCCCTTTTGGGTCATTTGGATTCCTGATGTTGACATCCATTGTATCTTCTACAATAAGTGTTGAACCATCATCTATAATAGTTGGTAAGGAACCAAAGTAACCTACAACTACAAATTCCTCTAGCTTGACTAGTTTTTCAATCACTCCTAAACAAGATGAATCAAAATATCCCAATGGTAGGGATGGCCATGTTACCAAAACTATTGGAAAATTATAGGAAATTAAATCAAAGGCTTATTATTCTGTAGAAATAAAATTGAACCCAAAACCAACTGGTTCATTGGTGATTTCTTGAGCTTCATTTTAGAAAAGGTGAACACCCCCATCTAATGGCACTTAAAACAAGCTTTCACCAAAAGACTAGCCTTTATCTTTACTTTTACCCTAGTCTAAAAGTGCCTCAAAGAGGCTTTAACTATGGGAACTCAATGTTTTATTTATTTTTTTGTGGCTAAGGGTGTTTACCCATTCTTCAAAATAGACTGTAGGATCTAGTTTGATAGAGAACCCTTTTTTTTGGTCTCCCAATGGAATATTGTCTCTTAGGCCTAGAAAATTGGAAAAGATCTCATCATTCTCAAACTCATCTATAAGCACTGTGGACTATTATTGGTCCCAAGCTATAAGGTGAGGGTGATAAAGAGGAAGAATATTATGTTGAATAATTAGGGTAAGGGTAAAAATAGAATGTGGATCAAAGAGGTTAGTTTTGGCAAGGTCTTCATAAATTCTATGATCAAACTTTGATTCACTATCAACATCATCATCACTAGTTATTAGCATTAGATCATGAAAAAGATACATGGGGTCACCCTGAGGTGGTTTAAATCTAAACTATATGTTCCTTTGTATCGTGTTATAGAAATTGGCTCTATTTTTCCCTTCTACTTTGGCTCGAGGCCTCCTATTTCATAGGCTTGATTATCCATGATCTTATTATGGATGGGGTATTTGGAATTTTTATATCAATTGGCCAATTTATCATTATATAACTAGGATTCATTAATGGCAAGTGGGCCCTATTATTGGCTAGTGGTTGGTGTAAAAATGATAAGAGCTAGACTATGAAGTTTTCCCTTTCCTTTTCATTGCCATTTCATGAAAGGTGGCTTAACTTTAGATCTTCCATAGGACTAGGGGTTCTATGAAAGCTTAGCTATGTATAATGTGTTGTGAATCAAATACTCTCTTAGGTCATTGGTCAAGATGGTAAAATTATTATAAATTTATAGTGGTGGCATATGAGATAATGAATCAAGGATGTCCAAGTCTATGCAATTTACATCTAGTAACTCAATAAGTATTTCTTTTTCTTTGTCCTTTTTGGGAACTAGATCTAGGCCAAATCAATAATTATAACATTTATACTTGGCCTCCAAATGTTTGAAATGATCTTAGGGATACAAATATCTGTTAATGGTGACCTCCATGCCTGAATGAGATATCTTGAGACACTATTGCAATGTCAAAGTGATTTCCCAAATTTCATATATCTAAGGTCTTCCTAGAAGAAAATTGTAATATAGGTCAAGGTCTAACACATGGTAAAGTGCATCATGGGTCAAAGGCCCAATGATAATTAGTAATATTATAGTGCCTTATGATTCTTGATATCCATTATCTTAGGCCTTGATAGTGATTATTTATGGTTGTAGATTAATTATTGTATATCTGAGATGCTTGATGAGCTTCAGAGACATAATATTCAGACCCAACCCATTATCTATGAGGACATATTTGAATTTGTGCCTCATAATGACAACTTCAATGTATAATGGATTGTTATGGAGAGGGCCAAGGGATGACATATCACTTTGGTAAAAGGTTAAATATTGGTCTAGGGCCAGATGTGTAAGCAAATCTTAGAATTTGTCTATGCTTATGTCATTAGGAACCTGGGATTGGTCAAGAAACTTTGTTAGAATGTTAGTATGAATAATAGACATACATAAAAAATCCATAATGGATATTTGTGTGTGTCTTCTAAATTTATTCCATAATTTCAAATGTTTTTTCCTTATTAGTGGTATATGATTTATTCCTAGCTAGGATGGTGGGTTGGATTGGTTCATTGGCAAGGGGTTGTGGGCTAGGAATGGTAATCTTTGATCACCGAGTTGTGATTACATAATCAGGATTGGATATAGGACAATTATTTCTAGAAAATTATGGTGGAGGGGGGCCATATAAGATAATTTTTAATTACTAGTGTACTTTTTTGTGGTCATAAGGCAATGATTATTTATCAGTGTAAGGTATAAAAATAGTAATCTATGGTTATTGGTGTACCTATGTGTAGTTATTGGTCAAGGAAAGATTAATGAAATATATGGGTTGATTGGAATTGTTTATAAATGGTCATTTTATATTATCACTTGGTCTTAGATTAATGGTGATGGTGGAAATGTAACCTCTTGAAATATGACCTACAACTTTAGTGTAGTCATGTGTAACTACATGGTAAGTCTGTTGGGTATTGGAATCATTCTAGCTTTGATTCCTTCCATTCGGTTGACATTATTTTTGTTTCTACTGGTATTATTGTTATTGTCATGACAATTGATACTATTATTGCTATTATTCTAACCTTTATTATTACTATTATTAGTTTTTATTATTATGCTGTAGAAAAGTGTTTTGGTAGATACCCAGGTTATGATTGGATGTAAATGATCTATTATCCAATGAAATCTCCTCATTTTCTAACATATTTTCAATGAGGTGTTTAATTTTCACACAATGACATATATTATGTCCATGCAAAAAATTGTATTCACAAAACTCATTTTCTCTATACCAGTTTAGATACAGAATACCTTTAGGATAATGCTTTAGAATTGGATAAAAAATCATGTTAGTTGTATCTAGTTTGAAAAACATGGATTTAATAGGCTCTCCAAGATCATTGAATATGAGACGAGTAGGAGGATTTCTTCTTGGAAGAAGGGTTTGCAAAGGTAAGGGTTATTGCATTTGTGAATCTAGTTTAGGTTTTTGTGAAAGCTATGCTTGTTGAATGGGTTACTAATGAGGATCAAGTTGAATTTTTAGTGTTGGTTGAGTATATGGTGTTTTCACCATTAGGACATGATGTGATTTAGTTACTCCATTTCATATGGTTTAATTGCTTGTATTTTTTAAAGTTACTGGCTTGGGCTGGTGTTGATTCTTATACTTGGACTTGGTTTTAGTTTTAATTTTGGCTCATTCCTTAATTTTAGTTATAATTTTGATTTGATGAGGTGATATTGATAATACATTGTTATAAAGGGCCTTTTCAATTAGCAAACCTTTGTTGATCATATATTTGAAATTATGTTCACACTAAAACTCTAGATGATAAGATATTTTGTTGTGCAAATTTTTAGTAAACATAACAACCAATTATTTATTTGGTAAGCTATGGGTGAAGAAACTAGAAAGTTCTCTCCATATCTATATATAGATTGTAAATCTTTCACCAACTTTCTACTTAGCTTGAGTTAGATATACCAATGAAATCTCATGTTCAAGATTGTAGGATAAATGTTTCATAAATTTGTTTAAGAGGTCTTCAAAATTAGATAGAAAATTCTTTGGAAATTTTAGGAACCACTCCAAAGCCTATATTGATAGACTTCAAAGAAATAAGTGGAGGAGGTAAATGTCATTATAAGCCACTAGTTGGCATGCAACAAATAACTCTATCAAATGGGACTTAGGGTCTCTTTTACCCTTGTATTTATAAATTTTTAGTGGTTCATACCCTGGAGAAAATGGTATCTTCAAATGCTCCATGTTGAATGGGTATGAACATATATCATCTAACTTAAAATTCTTGTTTTGTTTCCCTTCTCGAATGGCAAAAATATCATCCTTTATTTACTGTAGTTCTTATGCCAAGAAAGTAGATGAAACATTAGTTAGAGGTGGAGGTTGGGTAACCAAAGATGGATTACCTTGATCAGGGTATAATAGAGGAATGGTTTGGTATGGAATGGTGGTTTAGTGAGTGAACTAACTAAGAATATGCATCCATATATTAAAATGTGATTGTTGAAATTGTATACATTATGGTGCGATATTCTAGTTTGGATTTGATATATAGGCCTAGTTTTGAGGGAATTATGGCTATGATGGAAGGATATGGCTTTGGGTAAAGTGTTGGGCCTATTGAGGTTAAGTATGGACTTGCTATCTACTATTCAAACTTGGATGAATAAGGGGAAGATGTTGTGGACCAAGGCCCTATCATTGTATCTATGGCATGTTTTGAACAAAAAGCAATTGTTGCCTAATTGGTATTTGTTGGACAGTGGCACCTCATGGTTGCATAAACACCTATTGTGAACTAGATGTTTGTTGGATGTTCAAAATTTTTCCTTGACAAATGGACATACATTTTTGATTAGATAAAATTTATGATTATAAATTTATGTTGGTATATGACTATAGAGGTACACTTGTCACTACTTATCAAGGTAGAACATTTAATGCCTCTTGTTGAGGTGGTGGAATACTTTACCTCTACTATGGAGTTATATTAGATTGTTTTTATTATTTTGGAATGTTAATCATCACCTATTGAGGTAGTGTATAATTCATCACATTTTTTTGAGGCAAATCAATAGTTGACACTTGATTACTTAATCCTTATAATTACATGCTTAATGAAGTAGCTGGTTGAGGATTAGAGGTAACTTGTTGTGGTTGGGACATAAGAGTTCCTACCCCCTATTATTATGAACAAATCATGATGTTAACTAAAGGAACTTATTTTTGTGAAATAATTGTTGGTGTAGTTAAACCACTTTGGCCTGTATTGGATGACACTTACATGTTATCCATCATGTTTGGCATATTGTTCTACATAAAAATAGTAGTCACTTCTTCAATATATGGGACATTGTAAATATTACCAACTAAAGTGTTTTGCACAAATGGGTGTATATGTAAAGGATATTAGCCTATAAATTTAATTAATAATCCTATTGAAAGAGCTAAATATATGAGTGGAGCATTTGACATGGCCATGTTATTAAAATTGCATGCTAGATTTAAATAGGTTTGATATACTTATTGCATTTATATAAAGTGGTCATCTATGAGGCCATTTCATTTGATAATGATATTTGGGATTTGATATAACATCTAAATTATCACTTGAGGATTTATAGTAGAGGCTTGTTCAATGGTTTGATTATAAGGTATGTTGAGAGACACTCTAACTAGACTAGGCAAATTTTCATGCGGGAAGTTTGCTGTAAACTTGGCCCCTACCTCCACAGCTCTGACTAAAACTTCATCCTTATTTTCAAGTAAGTGATAATAAAAAAAATAAAGATCTTATGTCGATGGAATAATAACATAATACTATTGTTGATCTTGTTCTACAACTAATGGTATGCTAGCAAGATATTACATGGTTTATTTTTGGTCCTACTATGAATATGGAGGCATGTTAACCAAATAATGGGCTAATGGGTCTTGGATTTGTTCCCCAAATTGAGTATTTTAAGGAGGATAAGGATCCATCTCACATAAAAAATTGACTTTAGGGGTCTTAAATAAAGTCTTCTTGTGTGACCACATTATCATAACTTAGATTATACATGGCTCCACTATGAGTGTAATGAGACATATCCAAATCAATGATTAATGTTTCATGAAAGAGGACCTAGAGTTATAAAAATCTAAAAATAAAGGTCCAAAGGAAAAATGGTTTGAACTTGGTCTAACTTGGTCTAAGGAGTATAGCTATATCTCCAAAAAGGTTTGTGTTAAACTTGGTCTAACATAGTCTATCATCAAATGTCTAAAGTTAAATGTCTTACACAAAAGGTCAAGTGGATGAATAAAAACCTAAATTTCAAACTTAGGTATAAAGTGTTGTTGACATAGTGGATTACACTCGGGGTAGGAGGCCGAGCTTCTGCCTTTCCATAGGCAACAATGGAAACTCCCCTCTCACTTGTGGGACTAGTGAAGCTAGAGGGGAGAGTCTCTAGATGAGGGCTAGCTCCCTCTGATGTATCATTTAGGCCCTCATTTCTCCTACTACTAAAAAATAAAATGAAAAAATGTGGGGGATGAAAAGGGAGAGAGAGATGCTAAAAATAGAACATATGCCTAAAAATGAAAAGGTGATACACCAAAAAAGTGATGACCCATCCAACCTGAATATACACTTTTCACCAAGAAGAAGTGCCCATACACTTCATCTAAAGTGGGAAGCTCTTTTGCAACAGTTAGCTAGGGGTCCGTGGAAGTATAGGGAGGAAGGAACTAGCAAAGGTGTTCTAGGACACACTTTGACAGCCTATTCACAAGCACATATATTCTTTCTGTAGACACTTCTGGTAGACCTGCAGAAAGGAGACTTCACAATGTACTAGATATGCTATGATTGATCTATGAAAGCATGAAAGACAATGACTTAACACAAGGAGAAAATAGACATATACTTTAAAGTGCAAGCCTAGATAGAGGTAAAAATGCTAAGTTATGTTTCAAGGTAAAAACTAGTAGCTCTGCCTTACAAGCCCGAGAGATTTTTAGGTAGAGTTTTGCCTTAAGGCTAAAGGAGTCAATTCTTCTCAAATGAGAAATTTTAAAATATATAGAAAGAGGAAGATAATTTGGTGCTTCCTAGAAAAGATTTTGGATCCCCTTTTTCAAATGGCCCATGTGTGTTCTAAACCTTGGGAAGAGGAAACTGTCTGATTGTTAGCTCTTGCTTTGACTTTGGTGTCCCACATTAATGTAAAAAACATGGCTGCACCTTTTTTCTACAAAAAAGCTATGGTTTGTCCCCTCATAAATGTCAACTAGAGAAAATAGGTTGTGCCACTCATCTGGCAATAACTCACCTCCTCTCTGCCACTTGAACTGCTTTGTCTCTTTATGCACACTGTCTCATTATGGTTTTGTCTCTTTCTGCTCCTTCAACCCTTGGGGGTGATCTTCTAGCAGGTCATTGAATTCCTTGGGCTATTTTCATGATTGGTACTCAGGCAATTAAAAAGCAAATGGCTATTTCACTGTGTTAAATTTGATGTTTGCACAACCATCATCTTGAAATTGAAAACCCAACGACTAGTTCATCTCCTTAAAATTGACGGCTTTCAAGACATCACCGTCCTTGGAAAAAATCCATCGGGTCTTTTTTGCGGGCTTTTATCCTCCTTAGTTGGGATTTTGTCTTCAAGTTCTTTGTCTTTCCTATCGGGTGGCGGCCTTCCTCCGAATTCCTTCAAACTTTTTATCTGAAGGAATTCCTTCAGATAAAAAGTCTAAAAGAATTCAGCCTCAAACAAAATTCCAAAAACTTGCCCTTTGGCTACCTTTTGAAATGATTCCTACCCTCCACAAGGGCTTTTTGACTCAAAAATTACCCTCTACAAGGGCACTTACCCTTTGGATTTAGGACATCCCCTTGAACCAAGCCGTTGAACCGACCAGTTGAACCAAAAATGGTTCAATGGTTCATCACTGCATGTCGAGCCTTTGTTGAACCAACCCTTTAAACTTTTCCCACTTGAAACAACCATTGAACCTATCCATTAAACTAGTTAAATAGTTCAATACTATGCACTGAGCCTTTGAATCTGTGTATTGAACCAAGCATTAAACCAACACATTGAACCAGCACATTAAACCAAATGATGAACCCACTGATTGAACTCAGGTTGATTGAACTAGTCATTGAACCAATGTGTTGAACCAAACTGAAGCGCTGAACCAACTAAATTGAACCAAGCGATGAACCAAGACTGATTGAACCAAGGCATTGAACTTGAGCAATGAACTAAGGCCAATTGAACCAAGGTGTTGAACCAAAGCATTGAACTAGTTCAATGGTTCAATGATGCCAACCTTTCTCATGATTTTCTTCAGACAAGAGCCTGAAGAAGCCTTATAAAACCTAGTAGTTTTTTAAATTGATTATTCATATGCCAAAAGAGTAACCTACAGAGTCTGTAGAAAACCTCACTACTGAGTCTGTAGAAATCCAAGCTCTATAGATTTCTTAAAAATCCAAGCTCTACAGAGTCTGTAGAAATGGACTTGTAGAGTCCATAGAAATAGACCTATAGAGTCCATAGAAATTCCTGGACTTGTGCAAAATCAAAAATTAATTGGCCTAGAATAGCAGGGGAAGAAGGGGATTGATTTTTGGCTTGTTGGGCAAAAAATGGTCAACAAATTGGTGACTCCCAGGGGAAGCATGCTTGCTATGCTTAGAGACCAGTTGCCTTGTAGTCCATTGGGCATGGAGTTAGAATGCAACTTTAAAGAAAGGTTAGCAACAACCCCAAATATCCAAGAATCAAACATGAAGCTTTTGCCCCCACACACAAAGGAAAACACACACAAGGCTAAAAATACTACCTATGCAAACTACACTTAGGGAAAGCGGGAAAGAAGACTAAAAACAAACTACTATATAAAACTAACCAGGTACATCAACTTCCCTCTTGGATCAAAGGGAAAACTTCTTAAGTCCCCTCCTTGGCAAGGAAACTTATGGTGCCAGACAAGTGGCTGAATGAAAAGGAGATTTGGTGACTTGCTCCTCTTGCCTGTCACCTGGATTGGCTGGTATCTGAGTGGATCAGATTCAAACATGCTTCCAACATATATGCACTCTATTTGTTCCTAAAAGCTTGTTGAATGCTGGTCCTTCATGTTGGTACATATCACCAAGAAATCTATAGCTGTTGGCTCATCACCATAAGCCCTTTATGCATGATCCCCTTGCAACGCATCATGGTTTGACTTGCTCCCTTTTACTTCATTGAAAAATGCATCAAACTCATCTTCTACTCCCTCAAGGTCTTCTTGAAGAAGGGTGACTGTGGTGATGTCTAAAATGGAATAAAAAACTAATTTCTCATCCCACAGAACATCACCTCTCTATTCAAAAAACTCTTCTTCAAGGCTTTCCCCAAGGGAGACTAGCTTCTCCTTTTCCTCCTCAAAGATCAAGATTTTTAGATGTTCAAAGATATCCTCTTGATCTTCCTCTAACTCAAGCTCCTCAGCGTAGTAGTCCTCCTCATCAAAACAACAAGGAAGTTCATCAAACAAAGGAGGAGGGAGCTCACCATGCTTATGTTCCTCCTCATACTGTTGGAACATCCACATGTATGCGTGACCTGCATATTCTCCATTGCTTATGAGGTCTTCAAAAGGAGCAGATGATTTCTTCTTCATTATCACTCTTGATAGCCTCTTGGGAAACTGTAGATTGGATCTTCTACTCCTCACTCACCTCCTGTAAAATAGGTTCCTCCTTGAGAAGGGGTGAAGTGGAAAATACATGTGGAAGAGGAGGTAGTCCTTGAGCTAGAATTAAATGATTATCCTCCTTCCACTTGGCCAACACTTCATCAATAATCAGGTGTGGCTTGATAGCTCTCTTGGGGATGTGTAGATGGGGTGTGTGTAGACATAGAATGTATTGTTGGGTCTAAACCATCCATCACATACTAGCTGGGGAATCTCTCTCTAGATTCCAACTCTACAATTCTTCTAGCCATATCCTCTTGGAAGTGCCTTTCATAGAGGTCACCAGCATCATCATGAGTAGGAGCAGCCTTAGCTTCTTCAAGGTTTTGAGAAAAAACTTTCTTCTCCTCCTTCCTACCCCATGATTCTACTATTTTCTTCTAGTTCAAGATCTCAAAATTGGAATTTTGCTACTATGAACAGGAAGCAACTATGTTTTCTCCAAGGTCTTGGGGATCCTCTACAAGGTCTAAAAGTTCTATCTCTCTTTCACAAAGCAGTCTCATCTTAACCTCTAAATCTTCAAGTTGCTAGGCTAGATTATCCTAAAACAGTCTTTCTTGGAGGTCACTAGCATCATCATCTTCAAGGCTCTGGGCTGGTTCCTGGCTTTCCTTCCTCCAACTCAGAATTTGCACATCATGTTGAAAAACTTGGGGAGGTTGAGGAATGATAGGAAGAGACTGTTGATGCAACAAAAGAGTCTCTAGAAGAGGGACATGTTGGCTCATGGTATTCCCCCCAATGGAGGATTCACAATATAAGGAATTAAGAAGATTCATCTCCATGGGGGGTTGCTCTGATGCCCTTTGATGTTGGAAAGCCAAGTGCATGGGATTGAGAGTAGATGCATCAGATGAACTAGAGTGAGCAAGTGCCATTTGATAGAAAGGATTTGGTGTACAAGAGGGGGCTTTTTTTAGGATAAGAGGGGGCATACAAGGATGATCACCTTGAATGAATGGATTCCTCCATTTTTTTACCTCTTCCTCCATGGATTGCAAGGCCTGAGCTTGCCTAAACAAACACACCTCTTTTTACATCAGCTCCTACTGATAATCATACTGCTCATCTAGTCTGTCTATTTGCATTACCCACTTCTCAAACTCTAGCACCACCTGTCTTATCATTGAAGGGCAACTAGGAGAGCTACTTGGGGGGATTCCATAAAAAATTGGAGCTTGAGCATAGTCATATGAAGGAATAAAAGGTCCATGATCTTGTGCAAAGGAATTATACATACAAAAAGTTATTTTTGATGGCACCTGGACTGCTTAACCAATTGATTCAACTCAGAGTCACCATTGGTGTTGAAGCAAAAGCCTCCAAAGGCTGGTTGGTTGACGAAGACACCAAAAATTCTTCAACTCTTTAGACAAAACCTATCCTATTAGATCCCATCGAGTGTGCCAAAAACTATTGATGTAATGGATTGCACTTGGGGTAGGAGGCCGAGATCCTGCCTTTCCACACGCAACAATTGAAACTCCTCTCTCACCTCTAAGACTGGTGAAGCTTGAGGGGAGAGTCTCTAAATGAGGGATAGCTCCCTCTGATGTATCATTTAGGCCCTGGTTTCTCCTACTGCTAACAAATAAAATGAAAAAAGGGGGGGATGAAAAGGGAGAGAGAGATGCTGAAAAGAAAACCTAAGCCTAAAAATGTAAAGGTGATACACCAAAAAAGTGATGACCCATCCAACCCAAATATACACTTTTCACCAAGAAGAAGTGTCCATACACTTCATCTAAAGTGGGAAGCTCTTCTACAATAGTTAGCTAGGGGTCTATGGAATTACATGGAGGAAGGAACTAGCAAAGGTGTTCTAGGACACACTTTGACAGCCTATTCATAGGCACCTATATTCTTTTTGTAGACACTTCTAGCAGAACTACAAAAAGGAGACTTCATAATGCACTGGACATGCTGTGATTGATATATGAAATCATGAAAGATAATAACTTAACATAAGGAGAAAACATATACTTTAAAGTGCCAGCCCAGATAGAGGTAAAAATGATAAGTTCTGATTCAAGGTAAAAACTAGTAGCTCTGCCTTACAAGCCTGAGAGATTTTTAGGCAGAGTTTTGCCTTAAGGATAAAGGAGTTGATCCTTCTCAAATGAGAAATTTTACAATATATAGAAAGAGGAAGAGAACTTGGTGCTTCTTAGAAAATATTTTGGTGCCCCTTTTTCAAGTGGCCAATGTGCATTTTGAACCTTGGGAAGAGGAAACCATTTGATTGTCGGTTCCTGCTTTGACTTTGGCATCCCACATTAATGTAAAAAACATGGCCATGCCTATTTTTTGCAAAAAAGCTATGGTTTGTCCCCTCATAAATGTCAATCAAAGCAAATATGCCGTGCCACTCATCTAGCAATAACTCACCTCCTCTCTGCCACTTGGACTGCTTTGTCTCTTTATGCACCCTGTCTCATTCTGGTTTTATCTCTTTCTACTCCTTCAGCCCTCAGGGGTGATCTTCTGGTGGGTTTCTATGTTCCTTGGGTTATGTTCATGGTTGGCACTTAGGCAATTGAAAAGGAAATGGCTATTTCATTGTGTTAAATTTGACGTTCACACAGCTGTCATCTTGAAATTGAAAACCCAATGGCTAGTTCGTCTCCTTAAAATTGACGGCTTTTAGGACGTCACCATCTTTGGCAAAAATCCATCAGGTCTTTTTTGTGGGATTTTGTCTTCCTTAGTTAGGCTTTTTTCTTCAAGTTTTTTGGCTTTCCTGTTAGGTGGCAACCTTCCTTTTTATCTTGAATTCCTTCAGACAAAAAGTCTGAAAGAATTTAGCCTCAAACAAAATTTTGAAAACTTACCCTTCAGCTGCCTTTTGAAATGCTTCCTACCCTTCACAAGGGATTTTTGACTTATAAACTACCCTCTGCAAGGGCACCTACCCTTTAGCTTTGGGATGTCCCCTTGAACCAAGCCATTGAACTGACTGGTTAAACCAAAAATGGTTCAATGTTTCATCACTGTGCACTGAGCCTTTATTGAACCAACCCTTTGAACTTTTCCCACTTAAACCAACCATTGAACCTATCCATTGAACTGGTTCAATGGTTCAATACTACGCACTGAACCTTTGAATCTACACATTGAACCAAGTGTTGAACCAAATGATTGAACCAATGCATTGAACTAGCACATTAAACCAAATGATGAACCCATCGATTGAACTTAGGCTGATTGAACCAGGTGTTGAACTAATGTGTTGAACCAAGATGAAGTGTTGAACCAATTGAATTGAACTAAGGGATGAACCAGGACTGATTAAACCAAGGCATTGAACTTGAGCAATGAACCAAGGCCAATTGAACCAAGGCATTGAACCAAGGCATCGAACTAGTTTAATGGTTTAATGATGCCAACCTTTCTCATTATTTTATTTAGATAAGAGCCTGAAGAAGCCTTGTAAAACCCATCACTTTTTGAAACTGATTCTTCATACGCCAAAAGAGTAACCTATAGAGTCTGTAAAAAACCTCACTACTGAGTTTGTAGAAATCCAAGCTCTGAAGAGTCTATAAAAATCCAAGCTCTACAGAGTCCATAGAAATGGACCTACAGAGTCTGTATAAATAGACCTACAAAGTTTGTAGAAATTCTTGGACTTGTGCAAAATCAAAAAATGAATTGGCCTAGAACAACAGGGGAAGAAGGGGACCAATTTTTGGCCTGTTGGACAAAAAATGGTCAACAAGTGTTTCAAACAATTCTAATTTATGCTTAAAGAAAAAAAGGTTGTTAGGTCTTTTGGAAAGCAAGGCATAAAATCTAGGCTCAAAATAAGAATTACTAGGTCTTTTGGGAATAAGGAACAAAAGCTAGATTTTAAACAAACTAAGTTCTAAAAGGCAAGATATGTAATCTCATAAATTTGAAACACTTTTACGAAAAATAGGAATTTATATTTTAACACACACTTGATCATTTGGAAAAATATATTGGACTTTAGGCACATGAAAACTAGAATACTTCCCCAAATTTAGGAATACAAATAGTCTTTAAATTGAGCAAGAAATTAATCTAAGTTACATAACCCAAAAGTGAAAGATCAAATTCTAGGCTACAATTACATAAGGTATAGGCATAAAAAAATAAATATTTGGATTTTAACTTGTCAAGGTTAACTTCAAACTTAATTTATAAGATTAAGCTTCTTAAAATAGACAACAAGCTAAACAAGAATGAATGGCACGATGATACTAGACATATACCCAAAAGGCATACATGGTTTTGGTTTCAAAATTGAAATTTGGACATAAGGAAACACATATTTGAAACAATTAGGTTGTCTTTGAAATAATTAGAGCATCATAATGATGCTACCATGATCTAAAGATATGATAAATGGTCTGTTTTAAGACTTTAAGGCACATAACTTGGAATAAAATGGGCAACATAATGATGCTCCTTTCAAACAAGTGACATACACACACAAAGGTTTGATAAACAAATAAGGAAAATGTGTGATGTCAAATAGATGGCATAAAACCTCTTTAAACAAAGGAGTGACTTGTAAATAAGGCTTATTTTTGATGTGGTATGATAAACAAATAGTTTCGACTCAAGACCATACTAGTAAAAAGGTTAAAAATGACAAAAACACCTAAGTGTAACATCCTAAATCCTAAAACTGATAAGGTTGAATCATACTATCAAATTCCCTCTATATACTTACTCTTGAGAGGATTTTAAATTGTTAATCCAAAAATTAAAAGTATATGAAAAGTAGGGTTTTTAGGCCCCCTCTTCTCTCAAGAGTTTGTATGATGACATGAAAATTTAGGCTAATTGCTTTACATCAAAAATATATCCATGACAAGTGGGGTTATTTAAATTATAATATTTCATTTATTTCTAAATTCTCCCATATGTGTGGAAAACACTAGGGCACAATCATGTCATTTAAATCTGCATCAACTAGCTTGTTGTGAAAAGGTTTAGTCCTTTTCACAACCACTACATCCATAAATTTCTCAGTGTAGTGCGATGTTCAAGTTTCCTCTATGTTTCAATGTTGAGGACTAATAATGAAACATTTTTTAACCACTCAAAACAAACATCCCAATGGGTTACCCTTAATTTATATTCCCTACTATAGAATGCAGTTGAAATGATGTCAAGAGATGAATTCTTGGGTCAACATTTCCCTAGAAAACTTATGAGTAGGTGATGAGCTCTAGAACATAAGCCAAAATGCATGAAATAAAGATAAGTGGAAGGACTTTAGGGTCATTTTAGGGTCACTCAAATCATACAAATTTTGGAGAGGGTCTTAACAACTTTCCTTCCATGCTTTTAGACCAAAGCAACAAATACAAAGAGTTAGCATTTTTGATCACCCAAGTTCCCTAAAGGGGACATTGGAGAGTTCATTTTTATAACAACAAAAAAAAACATGTAATTAAGTTTTAGCCCCTTGACTCTTGTTGTTGATAATTGCAAAAAATTCAAAAACAACTACAAGATGAAAATAACTACGTGCATTTTAAGCACCAAATATAATGTGTGTAAGATTTTAACCATGATTAAACTTTGTTCTTTCCACCTTAGAACCTATAAATTATTATAGGGGTTTCCTACTTAGAATCCCAAAATCAAGTTAGAAAATATCATTTTTAATTTAGTTCTTAGGTTTTTTGATTTCTTATCTTAGAGACCAATCATCAATGATCCACTGAAATCAATGTTGATTACAAAAATTGACATAGATCAAGTAGATCATTAACATTTTTTAATAAAAAACATAAAAACAAATCTATTTTGATGGAAAAATGATTAATAAATGAGCTTAAAACCCAAACATCTCATGGATTTTGCAATAAATGGGTTATACAAATAACATGCATATCATCAAACATAAAATGAAGGCAATAAAAATTGAGTAAAACCATTGTTATACATGTTCCCTACCTTTTTCTATTTTTTACATAGAGTTCATGGTCGATTCTTATAATCGACTTTGATCTAGAAAATTAGCATCGATCCCTACAACCTGTGACTTTATTAAAAAATAAAGATGTAAAAAACAAAGCTAAAACTTGAATCTCAAAGATTTATATACATCCATTATAAAAACTAAAAATAACATATCAATCTCCTTGACCATACGAGATGCTTGATCCCACTGGGTATGCCATCATGTGAACAAGGAATAAATAAAGGGGAAGTTAGTCTTATGTTAGTACAATAAAAAAATCAAAATAACACACTAAAATCCTAACATTTCTAGCCTGGGAGAGTATAGATAACAAACATGCAAATGAAAGCACAACTAAACATAAAAGAAATCACTCTTTTACATTCCTTGGAGCTCCAAATGTGTTGTTCAAGTGAATTGCTTAGTTTGTGAATCGAGGAGTCTTTGATAATGAAGCTTTATTTTCTCCTTATCTCCTTGGAACCTTGGCTTGGTTTCTTGGCTTATGATTTTGGCATGGTAACATTACTTGCATGAAGCTTATGGAGTAAATCCTGCATAATAACTCTACACTATCAAAGCTTAGAAATGAATAGGTATGGAATTGTATTTATAACCTCAAAAGTTAACTCTCACCCAAGGTGAGTTAAGGTTAAGTTTAAACATGGGATGGGTTTAAACTAACCCTAGGTGAGTTAAGGCTAACTCTAATTGAATTAAAAGTTATCATATGATTATGATGTTCAATTACTAGGCATGGCTCTGAAATTAGATATTTTAGGATATTTTGGAAAAGCTTGACAACTCATAAAGGCAATGATGAAAGGATTGATATTTTGAATTTTGGAATTTCTATTTTTAGATATTCATAAATTATAAATAGATAATTAAACTTAGAATTTAATGTTGTTTAATTAATTAATTAATTCAATTTGATTAGCATTTTAGATTTTTAAAGATTTGATCAAGCACCCTACTTAATCATTCCATAGGCCAAATTGATAGTTGTTATGTCGCAAGGTGATTAGGGATGACTTTATGAGAGGTTATTGTTGTGTATGGGCTAGTATCATAAATATGGATGCCTCAACATGATTATGAGCTTTGATGAATGATGCGGGGCTAAAATTGGGATGTTTAGTGATTCTTAGGATTAATTTGTAATGTTTGATAGGAATCAATCTAAAGTCCAATCAGAAGCCATTTGTGGCCAGAATTAGATGTCTACAAGTAGTGACTTACCAAGGACATTGTTAAAAATTAGTCCTAACATGAGTTTATTATTAGTGATTTGATTATGTAAATCATGTAGTATGAAATAAAATAGAATATTGGTATTTAGAACAACCAATCCTAAATTAGTGTCAAGGTTATTTGTTATTTGTTAGTTGTTAACAACTAACCTATTGTTAGAAGGGTTATTAGAAACATTTCCTATATATTTTAATGACTCGATTAATATAATCATGTTGATTCGATCAAGTAAAAAATATTTTGCTGTATACATTTTGAGCCTTCAGCTCTACCAAATAATGGAATAACATCATTATCTGGTATTAGAGTGGGTTCTTCTTATGGGACCTCTCTACAAATTCAAACCTTATCTTTAATAAGACTGATCAATTTAGACCATGTGCAAAAGTCTTATCATTTGAGAGGCTTTTCATTCATATTGATAATAGAAGGGTAGTGTAAACTACATGCAGAGATGTTATCTTTTGTATGAGTGATTAAATTATAGTCTATTCTTTTGTGATTAAGTTATACTCACACACACACACACACACACACACACACACACACACACACACACACACACACACACACACACACACACACACACACACACACATACATACACACACACACTCACAAAAATCATCATATCTTTTTTATTTATTAACTAAATTTGATGATTTAAATTTTTGTGGAAAGATGAATATCAGGAGAAGAAAACCCAAAAATGGTTTTGACAAATTCTAAAAATTATGAGATCAATTTTACACATAAAATAAGGTATCCATGAGATTTTTTAGAAAATTAAAGTTATAGAGGAAGGAGAATAAAAATAAAGAATAATAATTTTTTGGAGTAGTTTGCATCCAAAAATTTAGAAAAAAATAAATACAGAGTAGATTTTCATAGGATGTACACCTTTTTTATGAGAGTTTGAAATTATTTTTCAGATCTATTTTTTTAATTATTCTCAACCATCAAGCTAACAAGATTTCAAAAACTCAAATTAGATTCATGACCTCCACATCACATCCTGATCAGTGTTCTTTGCTATATCTGGTGATTCAACATGTATTATCCATGACACTTATATTTACAGCATACCTAGCTCAATCTTCATTGAACCCTACTTCTCATATCAACCTCTAGGTTATCTTCAAGCCTATTGAAATGTTAGATCTACATGTCTTACTCTTGGTAGACCTCAACATAGTCTAAAGTCTATAAATGTGCTACCTAGGTTAATCCAGTTTGAAATGGTGAGCTATCTCTTCCATCGGTGGTGACCATCAAGTTTCTCTACTGATGAATGAAGATTTTTAGGGCTCATTTATTATTTTTGATTTGGATATAACTTCATGTCCATAGTTTTTTTATATGATTGTAGTTTATTAAATCTTTTGGTGGCTATTTTTTAGATTTATAATTTTTTAAAAGCTTTCATGGTGTTATATATATTTCGTAGGATAGTTTCATTATATTATTATTATTATTAATTATGTTTTTAATGAATTTGTTTTACGTTTTAGTTTTGTTTAATTTATTATTTTAGTATTATGGAACATTTTATTTTGTAGTTTTTTAAAAAAAAAGGTTTTTTAGTTTTTAAGTTATATAGTTTTTATTAAATGTGTTAAGTTTTTTCAATTATTATTTTTTAAGTTTGAATTTATAAACCCTTTTATACCATTTTAAATTTATTGTGTTTTTTTATTTTATTAGTTTAGATTTTTAGAAATCTATAAACATTAAATATTTCATTTTTTTAGAGTCTATATCATTTTTATGAAAAATAAAGTGGTCAGTTATTTATGAAGTTGTTTATGTCATTTATGTCTAGAGTCAAGTTCTTTTCATCTTGTTTAAGTGTGTGTCATTTTCCTTGAGTTGTAAGACATCAAATAAGCCTTGAAAGTCACCTTTGAATAAAATGGGTTTCCAATGTAAAAATAATTTATATATTTGTAATCAAATGCATTATCAATTGAAACTGACATTCGAGTTTCCCACCCCATGTTAGAACTAAGGGGGGAATGTTAGGAATTAGTCCTAACATGAGTATATTATTGAGTTTTATTATTAGTGATTTGATTATTCAAATCATGTAGTATGAAATAAAATAGAATATTGGTTGTTAGAATAACTAATCCTAAATTAGTGTTAAGGTTATTTGTTATTTGTTAACAACTAACCTATTTTTAGAAGTATTATTAGAAACATTTAATATATATTTTAATGACTTGATTAATAAAATGATGTTGATTTAACCAACAGAAAAACTTTGTGCTCTACACATTTTGAGTCTTTAGATCTACCAAATAATGGAATAACATCATTAGACACTAATTCTATGTCCTAGACACTAGTGTCATTCTTAGGACACTAATGACACATTTCTTAAAATGACCCTAAACTACCAAATGTTCACTAAAAATAATAAAAAAATGAATTAAATATGTCAAAAGTAGGGAAAAAGGACAAATCACTTACCAGGGTAACCTCCCCCATCTTGGATGAGTACCTCTACCTTGTCATACTAGGTTATACTCATTCCTCGTCTCCTTGACACACTCTATAGCTCAGAACAAATAATCAGATACATACATACATACCTACATACATACATACATACATACATAAATATACATACATACATACATACATACATACATACATATATATATATATATATATATATATATATATATATATATATTACATAATTTGATTCAGATTTCCAAGGTTCTATGATCTCATTAGATAGGGGTTCAAATACATAGTACATTACTCAAATATCAGCTTTAGGGGCATGATGTAGGGAACATGTCCTTGATACCATATGATCTACTAGATTATACAGAAGGAATGGAAATTTATACCATTCTCTATGTTCAAATTGCTAAGTTACACTCAAATCATCACCAAGATTTACCATGATTTCACTAGATTAGGTCACATGACTGTTTGTAGTAGTTGATCCATAACCTTTCACTAGAACTAGATTTTATAGGTCAAGTGATAGTTTTGACCTCCAATTTAGATTACATACTCATATTCAATCCAAATATCAAAGTGGGGGTAAGTAGGCCTTATTTCTCCACATTTTATTTTACATACTCATATTTAGTCCAAATATTAGAGTGGAGGCAATCAATCCTTATTTCTCCACATTTTTAATTGACATTCTCAGATTTAGTCTAGATATCAGAGTGGGGGAAAGTAAGCCTTATTTACCTACATTTTTAGTTTACATACTTCGATTACATCCAGATATCAAAGTGGGGAAATAAAGCATTTTTTATTCACATTTTTAGTTCATGTTCTTATATTTAGTCCACATATCAGAGTGGGGGCAAGAAAGCCTTATTTTTCCATGTTTTTAGTTTAAATTCTCAAATTCTATCTAGATATAGGGTGGGGGAAAAACAAGTTTTTATTCCTAAAAATTCAATTCACTATTCAGATTCAGTACATTGGGCACCCACATTATGGATTTCCTCTTCACGTACTTCATTCTAGCTCTTGTCTATTTCTTTGGCCAAGAAGTGGGCCATGTCCATAACACATCTAGACAAGTAAGTATAGGTAGGCATTCCTCTTTTTATTTTACTCTAATACTTTCACTTCATTTCATTACTAAAATAAAAGGGGGGCAAATGCATACACCCTAATTTAGTCAAGCAACCACAAACATTATGTCTTTTGTTTCTTTTTCACAGGAAGGTCTTAGTAATGAATGTAGCTCTTGTTTACATGGTCATTTTGGGTCTTTTGGTCTTTTTTATATCTTATTTTCACTATTTTTTGCATCCCTAGTGGTCATGAGTCATCCCTTCCCAATCATAGAGGCTCCTAGCCTATTCTACTTGATCTTTGCTCTGTTGTGGGACTTTAGGAAACTAGTGCCTTTATCTAGATAGTAGCACAATTGGCATTGGTTTTCGATGGTTATTTTATTTTGTGTTTTGGGGCTTAACCCTCTCTTGAGCCTTTTATTATGTTTTTATCCCTCTTTTACATCTTATCAACCAATGAATAAGGTCTTACATTCAAATCAAAGTTATTTATATATAAAGAGCCTCACAAGGCATTTTCCATCTATCACTTACTATCTTGATACATAATTACATAAAATTAGTCAATAATATAGCTCAACACACTATATATTACTCACTTATCACATCTAAACTTACATGTTTGATCAAGGAAGGGCTTAAGTGAAAGTCATTATAGTATACCATGCACATTAATTATGCATGTTCCCTAAGGGAGAACTACATGCGATATGAGACCCCTAGCATTGGGGTTAATATAGGTAACAACCAAGAAAATAGGGTTTCTATTCCACATGATCATAATATCTCACAACCCAATTTTACCCTTTCTTTTGAATTTAATCCTGTTGTTATTTAATGTATGTAGGTGTTTATTAGGGTTTGAAATAGAATAACATAAAATAATGATATAAATAAACTTAAAAAAGTCACAAAATCACCTATAGGTCCCTCAAACTCTCCTATAACATCTCTAAAAGTTTTAGGTAGCTATTCTATAGAAGGACACTAGTGCCATAATTGGACACTAGTATCATTAGCATTACTATCCTCATTAGGGTACTATTGCTCTAAGCTTATTTTAAACTATAGTCATAGAATAAAAGATATCTAGTTGATATCCAAGTTAGTTCTAGCCTCTTGATCATGAAAACACCTATTGTACTCTAGATAAGTACACTTTCTCACTATCTTTACTATTTTGGGAAGAACTTATCAAATTAATTATTTTTTGTATTTATTTTAAGTTATTATTATACTCAACCCTTTAACAACCTAGGATTTAAATTTACTAGGCCCTAAATAGTTATAACACTAGGAATGGGTGGTCTCAAATAACACTCTTAACAATCAAGTATCATTTTTAGATGATTACAATAGTTAATAAGTACATAAACATCATAAAATCATGTAATTTAATGACTACTAAATGACTAGGGGGAATTTTTAGGTGTCTACATTTTTGTCCCACTTTTATATGTATGTGTGTGCTCATACATATCAACATAAATGAAAATTATTTAAGATTTTAGGGTTATGGAGTTTAAGCCATAGGTTGTTTGAAAGGTCTGAGTACAATAAATCAGATATAAATTATGTAATAAATAAAACCATTGATTTGTAAAAGAATTAAGCTAATATAATATTTCTAATAATAACAATGAAGGACACAAATGAATACTTTGTTGAAAACTACCTAAGACATGATATAGAAGATGAAAACTCATAGATGATCTAGTGTGAGTGTTACAAATAAGATATAGGTGTTAGAAACCCTCTTAGATGATAGTGCCCTACCTTAGATAGTATCACTATGGCGCTAATGTCTGCTTATGGTGCTAATGTCCTATGTGATCTTTTTTGTTCTCACTAGGTTTTGCCTTATTTGGAGGCTTATTAAAACTTTTATTAGTTGAATCTGATCCAGTTGTGTACTTTAGTTTGCCCATATAGATAAGATTGACTACCCTTTCTTTCACTATGTGGAATAAATCTATGAACATTGGAAACTTCTTGAATAATATAGCCTCATGCAATGCTATTAGTAGACTTTATTTGAATATGTCTTAGAGCTCTCTATTTTCTATGGGGCTAGTCATATTTGCCAATATAGTTTTATATCACAAGACATATTTTGCTATAATCTCATTAGATCTTTGTTTAAGCTTAGCCATTTGAGCATACAAAACCTTATCACTAATGTTGATTGAAAAGTGTGCCAAGAAAATATGCAAATGGATTGAATGTTATGATGGATTGATTTGTAAAATCATAGAACCACTATAAGGCATAGTCCTTTAGATTTCATTGGAAAAAATTAGTAAGGAGCCAATAATTTTACACATAGTCTAAACATGTTGCATGTAAGGATCATAGATGATGCTCTAGGTCACCCTTAACATCATATAAAGTAAGCTTAGGTGATACAAATATGGATGGCAAAGAAGTTACTACTTTGTGTTGTGCCAAAGGTGTATTTAAAATAACATGAGAATCCAAGTCATGTGATGGCTTAATAGCACCCTATTGAAGATATAACACCTTAACCTATAGATCATGGATCTCATGCATAAGGGATTCTACATCTAGAAAGGATGAACTAGCCAAAATAGGGTATTGTACATTTTGAGTTTTTCCTGAGGTAGGTGTAACAATATTGATATCTAGGGGAGTAGAAGATTAACCATTATTAGATTTATAAAGTTCTTCATGGATAATATTGATAAGGTCATATTACATATTTTAATGTTTGGAAATGAAGTCTAGAAATTATCTCTTATCATTTTCATTAAATCGGTTGTTGAGTTTTGCCATTATAGGTTGGGAAGTAGGAAAACAAACAATTGTATATTTTGAAAATTTAAATAAAATTAATTTATAAAAGATTGAAAAAATTAAATATTGAAACAAATTTAAGATTTTTGAACTAATATCTAATCATATAAAATAAAATGATACAAACCCTAAGAGCATATAAGACTAGGGTTTAAACAATGTTTGAAGTAAGTCAGGTTCACCAAATAATTTAACTTTACAAGGTTATGGAGTTTAAAACCTAGGTTGTTAAAGATTATAAATAGTAAATAAGAGTATAAAATATGAAATAAGTATAGCCACTGATTTATGAAAGAACTGAGCTAATTTGATATTTCTAATAATAGCAATGAAGGACACAAATGAATACTTAGGTGGAAATTACCTAAGATGAAGGATCCAAAAGCTAAAAACTAGTACAATATCTAGTCTAAGTGTCACAAACATGATCTAGGTGTTAGAATCCCTCTTGGATAATAACAACCTAATTTATAAATTAGTGCTATGATAATAGTGTCTACATATGTCACTAATGTTATTTGTGCAAGAATTCATTTATACTTTTTGAAGCACCTGTGTTTGAGTCTACCAAGCCTGTTCCTATGTGGACAAACCCTACTTCACTATATATTACTTATTTTAGCTAGCTTTGTGTCCAAACCCTAGACCTCCATGTGATTAGGGAATTTTATGGGCACAAGTTTTAAACATGTGGTTTTAGTTGGGTAGGATGGACATAATCAACAGCTCACTATGATGAGAGTTGCCTATGTTTAAGTAGTTTTTCATTTTATTTTAAATTAAAATGTGACTTACTAAAAACTAAAAATAAAATAGGGTTTATGTGGAATACCTATGGATTATAATATTTTTCACATTGCTTGAATCCAACAATAGTGAGAACTCCTTTTTGGCTTGGAAGGCTAACTTGGACACATGTGAATACTTGACAAAAATAGATTAATAAAAGAGATAAGTGGATTATCTAATCCAATATTAGTTCCAAGAAGTGGTATACTTCCTTAGATGGATGCCAATGCACTAATTATGTAATCAATCAAAATAAAATCATAAGAAATTATAATTGATTAATGATGCGATAATAAATCTAATTCAGATTTTATTCCTTGATTGATTTAACAATGTAAATGAAATATTATTACCAATAATCATAAGAAAAATATACATCATCATGAATAACAGCTAATGATTCTTCATATTCTTCATGAGAGGGTGAATAGACAATGGCACAAAGGGATATCTCAATGGATATATCACTCTAATCCATAAACAAAGGTTGTGAGACTATAGGGAGATCAATAATGTTGGTCACATCATGAACTAAATTAGGTAGAGTCATATATAAAGAAAGCCCATGTTCAAAAAATAATAATCATCAAGGGGATTATAAATAGAGGCTCATGATAAGGTCTCAATTTTTATATATTAAACATCGTAGATCGATACTGATCCTAATAGTATCGGTGCTGATTTATAATGAATCAACATCGATTCTCTCTTGTGTCTAAGTTTAATCAAATAAAGAGAAATAATGAGAAAAATTTGCTAATAGGTTTATAAATGGATATAAAGGGGTTCTAAATAGTATTTTAACGATTAAATAAATGAATACTTATTTAAAATATAATGTTCAAATAACACACAATACTTACCTTTTATTGGCTTGTGAGCATAATGGACTTCTTTCATAGGTGTAGGTAGAAGTTCAGGTTGCACAAAAGACATGGTTAGATATAATGAAAATATAATAGAATATCATTAGAAACATTGTCAAAATATTTAATAATTCTAATAGTGATTCTAGGCTCTCATTTTTTGGGTCTAAAATGCAAAGGTGGGATATATATTTATGGATTGATGCTGAGCTGGAAAATTAACACCGATCATTGGAGAATCATCACTAATTCACCCAAAATGGAGCCTTTGTTCCAACCACATATGATAATATATTTAGGATGGGTGGAATTATTACAAATGGTTCCATAAGGTGGTAAATTGGTTATAGGGTAGATTCCTATGTTATAAATGGTTTTTAGGAAGTTGGGAGTGGTGAAGTGGTGAAAGTAAAGGATATTTACTAAGCTAGTAAATGGTAAATAATATAAACCTTAGGATAGTGTTTATTTAGGATATTTAAATAAATAAGACATATGACACCTAATTAATCATCCCTAGGGGTACAAAATTATAATGTCTACATTTTCCCCTTTTTGTGGAGTAGTATGGGATATGTGATGGGAGACAAAAACTATGAAGGGTCTACTACCCTAGGTTTATGTGAGGAGGTATCCCCCCTAAAATTAAGAGTCAGTAGAGGATAAGGAGTGGGAATCAAGTTTGAAAAATGGATGAGATGAATAAATAACAAAGAGGCTCTAATAAACATAGATGCATAACATGAAGCATATGTTTTGCACTAGCAGGTGGAAAATAATACATGCAAAGATGCCCTAAGGAAAATCCTATAACCATATGCCATAACTATAAATAGGTAGGCTTAATGAAGGATAAACAAGAGAATAAATGATAAGGTTAGCTAATCAAAGCATTTGGTGTGTTAAATGGTGTGTGTGCTACCTATAAACAACTATTATCAAGGGAGGATGTACTCTTGGAACCCCCTGAGAGGAGATACCCAAAAGAGTACATGCCTTACATAGGCTATCAGACCATTAGGGGGTTGAAATCCACAAACTTGAAATGACATAGGTCAAATAATAAGGTATATGTGGTAAGGAAATAGGACTAGCCAAGGAGCAAGGTTGGATGTACATAGGAGTACAAGTAGTGTAAAAAAAAAGTGAATCGACACTGATCTAAAAGGAATCAGTGATGATCCATCCAAATGGCACTGATAAAAAATGGATCAACACTGATCTAGAGTTAGGTATAAAATCAAGTCTAATGTAGAAAAGGTCTCATTTGTTATCTTAGACTTAAACAATTCTTGAGATGTCAAATGATGAGAGTGCTATGAGGTGAGATATTCACTAGTGGTAGTGGATCACGATGATGATGATGCTCCTAAGATGAGGTAGGTCACTTATTTGATTAATTTTTAAAGTTTTTAAAATTTGTTAATATTTTTAGGATTTTTAGGAGCTAGGGCTAGTTTAAATTATGAAGAAATAACAATACAAAATTGGTACCAATTCCCTAATGAATTGATGATGATTCATAGGGAATCAATATTATTTTACCAAAATGGTGCTGATCTAATAGAACGATGTTGATTTCTAGGAAATCAATGCTAATTCACACCAAATGAGAAGGGTTTAGGAAACTAGCTAGGGTTTTTGGCTAAGTTAAAGGTTTTAGGAGGTTTTTATTCTTATAAGGGATGTTGGTGATAAGCATAGGGGATACTATAAATACAGGATCAAGTGTCACCACTACTAGAGGGATTACAAATACAACTGAGTGATGATGATTAGGCCCACCTAGAGGCCATAGGTTTAGGAGGGGTACATTAGTACCGATGCATCCATTGAGACATAAGACTATTGGTGGCATTCATAGAGTGGTGGGATATCACTACCATGACCTTCTAGCTACCAACCAGTGAGATGACCATAACCAAGGAGGATATTTATTAGATCTTATGATTTACAATGTAGGGAGTGTTGATA